>JAVQJF010011711.1:0-36101 GCA_036023855.1 Gadopsis marmoratus
GGTTCTCAGAGAGAAGACTTGTCAGCGTGTAAAGCAGGGTTAAGAGGTCCACACACATCCATCATCTATTTTTCTATCCGTGGAACTGGCCCCTCTCAGGTGATCCGGAGGGGATTCAAGCTGTCCTCTGATTGGCCGGTCGGCAGAGAAGCGGGGATGGAAGTGGAAGGAAGCATGACCCTGTGTCCTTTTTACTGTAGCCTCTCTTCAGTCTTGAGGGTGCATAACAGAGCAGCAAGAAAAGACAGTTAATGACACTGGAATAGAAAAATGGATACAATATAAATCTTACAACATCAGGGTTCGACATTAACCATGGCCCTGTGGCCCATGGCCACAAAAAGCCACCAAATACTCCATGTAGGCAGCCCCCCGCGACCACCAGGTTTTATCCCTATACTGGATTTACTTTGCCTTCGCCAATGCAACGTTACTGTCCCACAAACATCCCAAATCTGAACCAAGAGACTGTGAGAGAATATATGTACCATATGTTTACAGATTACAAGAACTTTGAGTTTTCAATTTAAATAAATTATTATAAAAATATATTTTCATTCTGATAACCTCTTTCCAAGTGTCAGTTAGGAAGGCTGTGTTAAGTTGCTTTAAGTTGCCTTTTCTCTATTGTTTTTACATCATTTTAGATTTGGCCTATCAAAAATGTATGTTGGCCACCAAATTTAAGCCCCAGTGCTCCCTGAACATGTTTGGCAGTGAATTACATAAAGAAAATTGTGAAATGATGCATAGACTGTACTGTATTGTACATACCTTTTGTCAAAAAAGGCAAACTCAAAAACAGTCTCTCTTTCTCCCAAATAGCCCACAATCCGCAAATGATATTTCAGTATCCTGTCTGGCAAGTTGCCACCTGGCCACCTGAGAAATTCCTGTATTCACCAAGTTTTAGCTCTGGTTTGCTCCACTAACCCCTAAAAGAAGAATATCTAGCTCTCTCTGGCTTGCCAAATGTTTACTTTAGCTTTCAGCCATTTCCTGCTAGGCAGGTTGTGTACAGTGTGCAGGTTGTGCACAGCACCTCCTGTACTAGGACAGGCTGGCATAGTTTTGAGTTTGTCATTTTGAACAACAACAATTGGCAACCCTTTCTCTTAACGAGAAGTCACTTGATTCAGCGTAATATAGCCTAATGGAGCTTTATTGCTGCTGTTATGGATTCCAGTTTTTAACCACAGTGCTTTTCCTGAGATTTAATGCATGACTGTGTGAAACCTACCTGTTGTCCAGTCATTTTCTAGTGTTCCAATGGCAAAGCAAGCTTGATTATCAGAATAGTAGCTTTTAGATAGAAGTTTGAAACACTTTCATCGGCTTGAATAATCGCCAAATATGGCCTTTAGCTGGATAACACTCCTTCTCTTGCTCCCCTTATCCCCTGTGCTTTTCTGGCCTTTCAGTCTCTGTTTTATCTCATCTGCGCCCCCCCCCCCCACACACACACACATTTTCTCTCTATCTCCTACCTGCTGCCTTTCTTTTTTACTCTTTCTCTCTCTACATCCACGTGCTCCCAGTGCAGTGTCCCTGTGCATCTCCTTTTCTTTTCCTCTTCCTTTTCACCTGTCTCCCTGTGTTGCATTCATAGACACTCAAACACACTCATGTGTTCTCTCCATCTCTACCCGCTGAATGAAGCGCTCTTGTTCCCAGGCAGACTGGGTGGTCTCTTGGGGGGTGAGGGAAGGTGGGAGGGAAAGATTGAAGAAGTTCATATGCTCTGACATCAGTGGGGAGAAATAACAGCTGACATGGAAACGTGTTGCTGTGCGAGTGTCTTATCTTTTGGTGTTTCCATGTGTTTTTATTCATCATATTTTATTTGCTGTATAGACTGTGATCTGTATAGACTGTGTCTTTGATGCATTCCCACGGCATCTGTTTCTTGGAAGCTATCCTGTATTCAGAATGCATATTTAAAGTACAGTGTGCACATGTGTTTCAGTGGACGTGTTTGGTATATGTGATAAAGGAATCGGCTCCATATTTCCTTGCTTGACTGTGGGCGTTCTGGGGAATGGAGGTAAGGGGGAGAGAGAGCCCAACTGAGATTGATGGGGGAGGAGGTTTGTAAAGAGGTAGAGGGAAGGGATAGAGAGAGAGAGGAAAAGGAGGGGGTTGAAAAGGAGCACTGCGAGAGATGGTGAGGCAGAGGAATGTGAAAAGACCAAGGCAGACATGTCAGGGAACAAATTGAAAATGCCAATTTCACTTTAGCCCCCACCAGCTCAGACGCTTACAGGCCTTATTCCATGTGTAAATGAATGGTGTCCACAGAATAACACACAATCACCTCTCCCTATCATCTCGCCCTCGCCATTTCTCCTTCACCCTAGCTGCTGTATCACCCTCTCTCCTCCTCTTTCTCAGCCTTCTTCTCACCATCAGCCCTTCCAAACAATTTCTTCATCGATTGTCACTTTTCTTCCCTTATCTTTCTGCACTTCTTCTGGTCCAGTATTATTGTCACTGTTCAGATTGTCCATTTCTTGTCACCCCAAACCGTCCCTTCTCTTTTCTATATGACCCCACCGCAGCGACTTTAGCATATAAGAAATTCCCTCTCAAAATAAAGTAGTAGTTCCTCTCAAACACACGGAGACATCTTCCTTTATTTGGATATCAGCTTCTCAGCCTTCAGGGCCTGCCGAGTGTAAATCATTCAGTCGCAGAAAGTGAAGAATGAATTAATCAGCCATTCACACATTGTGACATTGCTGCGTCCTCTCATTTTCTTATCTTCTCTACACACATTTCTTGGTCCTTTCCCCCTAAAATACATTCAGATTCACTGTTATTACAGATGTCAAGATAAATCAAATATACCAATTTGAAGTGGGTGATATCACATAGTGGCGAAGTTGTAGCTAGATTCAATCTGTGTGGGCCCCATGGCCTCAGGCTCGGGGCTTTCACATAGGATTTTATCAGCACTCCACTAGAGGAGAACAGTCCTGCAATCTCTCAGCCCGAGGCCATCGAAGATAGCGACCATACCAGTGGTAGTGAGAGTGACTGGGCAGCCTTTGACTGACACAGGCATTAGGTTAACATGGCCTATCTCAGGGCTTAGCAGCCATCACCCTCACATCACTGCAGCAGCAGCATCAAAGCAGAGAACAGGCAAGCCCTTGCTATCTACCATCTGTTTTATGTTGTATCAAAGACAACTAATGAATGGAGTCATTAATAATGCAAAATGTGTCTCAGATTGGGGGGTGTGTGCTTCTTGATGGATGAGTATTTTCATGTGATTGTGTGTTTACCTCAGTGTTTGGCTGCACTGTGAATGTGGGGGGGGGAGATTGAAGCAGGCGGAGTAACTTCTAAAGCTGCATTTTATTTGCCGGTGATAATCGCCGTGGATAATTTATTTGTTCGGGGGCTGGGAGGGGTCTCATAGGAGCGCTTCCTCGGTTATTCCTACAGTTAACACAGCGCCATCACATCGCCGCTTTTGAAGCTTGTTGTCTCATTTGAAACGATTCCATACAACTGATTATGCTGACAACGAGTCAATTACATTTCAACTCTTATTAGTTCAGGATGCAAAAAATTAAATTAGATCAGAATATTATTGTTGGAGAGATATTAAGCTTTTCATTCATCACTGAAATGGAATGAGTCATACAGTGATAGGGATTCCAATCTCTTAATCAACTCTGTGCTGTGCCAGGCAGCGGCGGATGTGCGGCGTGTTAAAATCACAATATAGCCCATCTTTCATCATTCATTTTTATGGCCCTTCAACTGTATGACATTGCTACCAGCCACTAGCTGAACTAGAATTTCTTTCTCTTTTACTAATTTAATATTTTATTAAGATACTGAGAGTCTTATAATGATGTTGTTGCTGTAAGACAAATGACTATGAATGCTAATATTGATTGTTTCATATTTCAGTATACCTATGAGGGCAATGACATCAGCGACCTGCCAGTGGATTTGTCTGTGGTGTGGAACGGAAACTTTGTCATCGACAACCCCTACAACATCAAGGGTGAGTTAATGTGGTGTCATGCATTATCGACCCTTATTGGGTCTAGCTATTCAATCTGCATGAGCAAATTCTTTTAGTATAACAAAAGACTGGGCAAGAGTAGAGTGTCATGTAGTATAAAAGCAAGTTTTTTTGTTTTCTCTTGAATGTCATGTGTTAACCTTCAGCATTAGACTTAACAGACTCCAATCAATCCCATTTCAAAAGCGGTGATGATTTCTTTTATCTTCATCTGAGTCATGGCTGAGACTGCATCTGGTGTGTAGCAGGTCATGGCAGTATCAGGCTGAAGCCCAAAGTGAGCAAGCAAATGATAAAACAGTGTCATTTCCTCTCCACAATAGAGCATCAAGTTTGAATCTGTTGGGGATCTGCAGTTTGTGTGTCATGCAAAGCGATTTGGCGCAGTGTTGCAAAACCATTCAGCACATTTCAAGATCAGATTTTACACTGACGGTAAAACAGCCGGGCAAAGATTCATCCATCACAATGCTGGTTCAAAAGGCAGCTCAAGATTTTGTTAATTTCCCCACACTCAAACGCTGATTATTAGTTGTTTATCTGTTAATGAGGAAAGGTTGTTACGGAGCTCGAAGGTTAATTCGTGACCTCGGAAACAATAGTTTGACCAAACAAACTGAGGTAAGATTGTTATCTGTATGGGTCTAGTGTTATTGTTATACTTGTATTTCAACATAATTGAGTTCAAATTTAGCATGCATGGATCAATACACACAATACTTTTAACATGTTTGATGGCGCAAACAGCCTTAATTAAGTATAAAATGTGCAAAAACACTAAAAGTCTATAACATTTATTTTATAACACATTATTCAGCTCCTCGATGTATATCTTCACATTTTTGTACCATAAAATACCGCGTCAGAACGATATATTATTACACCCCTATTGTGCAAGGTCGTAGATGTTCACACTTAGGTTGACAGGTATTATTTTTCACAGTGTACGTAGTATGTATCCACTTTTTAAACAGTATTACAGTATACGTATACACTAACGCAGAGCAATGCCTCGCCCTCCAAACAAAGAACCATGTGGGTAATGACTGCACATGCACATACTCAATGCACCACTGTGGGAGAAGACAATGAGATCATGTCTGTTGGATATAATTACTGGTAGGACTGCCTTTATAGAGCTGTCTCCATAATTATTGCGGGCTGTATAGCACGGCAGGGGTCCGTAACATTATTCCCCTGCTGTGAGATAAAGTAACATCATACCACTGCGTTCGATACGGCCTGCTGATGACATGCACGAGGAGTTTTGTACAACAGAGGGAGCTGCATTGTCTGCTGCTGTTTGTTACTCTTTGATGGCTAATGAAACGGCGAGGAGCCGGGATTTTCGTGTAGTATTTCACATTAGAAATTGTTACATCACTCAAGTCTGTGAAGCATTGCCATTTTGTCAGTAATGTAAGGTAACACCACAGAGTCACTTTGTTCCATTTATTGATGTCACTCCCTGTAGTCTAAATGTACCAAGCAAGCTGTTGAAGTCTCACATTTCACTTATTTCTCAGGCTGCTGGCTATGACTGATATATTATATGGATGCATTTGTAACGTACACCAGATCTATGTGTTTGAACATAGAGACCCCACTTTAATTCACAATAATGGGCTGTTTATGTTCGTGGAGGCAACATAAAATGCTTTGACAGTCAATGGTCCTCCCAAGGACAAAGTGCAGCAGCATTGACAGCATAGAATATCAGCAGCATGCATCAGTGAACTATGCATTGTGTGTTATCTAAAGTGTAAATCTCCCCAAGTGCAACCAGAGGCGACCTACAGCCCAAAGATGTCTCCATCTCTCTGTCTCCATCTCTCTTCACTGCCAGCCCACGCCCTATTTCTCAATCATGATAATCATCTGGTAGAGTGTGAGCGATGCTCTCTTGTCTTAAATACTGATATGTTAATGTAATTAGAGAGGAGTCGTTTAGCAACCAGTAATTGGTACAGGGTTGCTTTAAAGCTGCTCCATGACCAATGGGATTTGGGGATGGAATAGCAGAGAGAGACAGAAAAAAAAAGAATTCGCTGTACAATTCCAGAGGCCTTTGGGAAATAGTGCCTTGACTCAACTTTGTCTCAGTGACATTGAAGAAGTTTTGGGATTTTTGTGTGGAAGTTGAGAAACTTCAAATGGATTTTCAAACTGTTCTACCTTCAGGTCATTTGTCTACTTAGCTATTATATTGACGAGTGAGGTAACGTTACTTTATTATTACTTAATTTCCTGTCCCTTTCTTCTTCTTTTCCTCACCAGCTCACCTGTATAAGTGCTATGCTCTGAGGGAGAGCTGTGGGATGTGTCTGAAGGCAAACCCCAGGTTTGAGTGCGGCTGGTGCGTACAGGAGAAGAAGTGCTCCCTGAGGCAGGAGTGTACGCCTCCAGAGAGCACTTGGATGCACGCCACCACAGGAAACAGCCGCTGTGCGCACCCCAAGATCACCAAGGTAAGCCATGATGGAAATGACACATGCTCACGCGTAGCACCATATAACAGCTCAGTATGCTCCTGGAGCTAAGGGAGGACAACACATACGTAACTGCACACACCCACCTCTCTGAGGTGCTCGACATGCAATGACAGACACCCTAAAGCAGTTACTGTATAACAAACAAATGGAACTTTCCAAAGCTATGTTACCACTTATTATCTAGGATTCATATATAAGCATTACAGCATGAAACAAAAATGATTTTGCAAAGAATTTTAACTGACGCCGTCACCGAACACATTAACACCCTGAGGTCTCTGAGGCGAGGGAACAGCCCACTCTAAAATCAACATCACATGGAACTGCTAAATCCAGAGTTAAACAAAAAGTCTTCTCTTACCACTGCTAAAATTGAAGCAGACACTGCTCTTTGGTGTGTGTTGCCCAGCGACTCGACCTCCTAAACAACAAATAAAGTTTCTGACAGGGTAAGGGACAGAAGGACAAGTGACAATATGCCCTTTGCAACAGGGTTGTGATGACCTCTTTTTCAGCAAACTTTGAAACTGAAGTTCATTAGTAAAAGCACGTTTTCCAAAAGAAGAGATTAGAAAGCCCTACCTGTGCTGCGTCTCTTGGCTTCAGCGAGTGAAGGGGACATCGTAGGAGGCGAGGCGGCAGGGAGGATTGACAACTTAGAAGCCATCACCATGACTGCAACCACAACACAGATGGGCTGGCCAGGAGGAGGCAGTTCACACACACCAAGAGACTGAACACACTGACGTGATTAGAGATGATGGCTATACACACACACACACACACACCTGAGGAGGCGGAAAGGGTGGTTGTCTGGAGTGTGTAGCAGTAGGGAGAGAAAGAAACTGAGAATGTGGAAGTGTACTAATTGTGTCCCACCATGGGCACGGAATGTGTGTGTGCATGTGTGCATCTGACAGGCTGGGTGAGCTAAGGCGTCTAAACACCATGGCGTACCCATCTGTTGCCACCGGTAACCGTGGCAGTGGTCCTGGTCTGACTGTGACCTGGGTCACTGTTCCTACATCTCACCACTGGGACTGACACCAACACACACACACACACACACACGTGAACGCTGTCACAATCGCACACAGAGCTCACAGTTTGAAAGCCGCGCACCGCTGGGTGAGACATGTGACGTTCGACCCTTTCACTCGGTCTCATTTGTCCTTCCCTGTTCTTCTCCATCTTTGCCTCTCAAGCTTTTAACGCTGCAAATTTTGCTGTATCTCAAATAAGACGAAGCATCATCTCGGTCAAAGCGAGTGCAGTTTCTCTCTACTTAAATGAGTGTGAAATATATGTATATGTATGCATGCCCATTTCACCAGTGTAGGCTTTTATGACTGGAGCCCTCAGTACATTTCCTGTGTGACACGGGTTCGTCTCTCTGAATACGTAATGGAGATATTGGATAATTGGGGCACTGGCACATAGATAAATCCGTTAGCTAATGCGCTCTCGCACTCTCTTCTTGCTCGCTTCAGTTATCTCTTTGAAACAAGCGTACAGAAGCAATTGGGTTGTGTGTGTATGAGAGAGATGGGGGGGGGTGCAAGCATGTGCACTTGCATACTTATTGAGAGGTAAATCCTGGCCTCGGGGCAAGATGTTGGTGGCAGTCGCTCAAGAAAGCAGAGGTAGGAGAGCCTCAAACAGCAGGAGGAGAAACCTACTGCAGGTCTGAGAACACAGACGAGACAAAGAAGAAGGGAAGAAAAGAAGAGACGCTGGAGGAAGCGTTATCGCCAATCCACGCTGCCAGCCTCACCTCTCCTCTCCACCTTTGACATTTACAGTGTGACATTTAATGTCAAAAGAACATCCGCAAGCGACAAAGAAGATCTCTCCCTTTTTCTTCTGCCATTTCATCCCTCAGTTCTCACAAAGAGCATCACATTCACCACACAAATTGAGCACTACTCCACTTTATTACCGTCTGTTCGGTCAAATCCCTCTTTCCCCATTTTACCCCCTCCCTTTCCCCCTTTTTAATTTTTTATTTCTCTTTTGCCTTATTCAGGCTGCTTTGTTCGTTTCTGTAGAATGCTAGCTGCAGTGTGGCCATTAGCTAGGGGATTAGCCGCTAATTTCATTTGGACCGGAGAATGTGTGTTCGACCGAGCAGGAAGCGCCGCTGGAGAGAGAGTGTGATCGCGCACACACACATACACACACAACATACAGACACATATTATACATGCACACACAGCTATCCAGAGCTTTCCCATTTGGTGTCATTTCCGAGTGTGCTATTGCTCATTTGACGTTGTTAAATTCTGTGCAGTTGGGTACCGTTCCACTAATGGCTCTGGCACCAAAGTACTGTTCTCCGAGCAGAGCAATTGATGTTTTAGGCTCTAAATGATTGGTTTTAGACATTGCAAGAATTTGGCTGTTAGGTCGTTAAAGTGCCGTTTTTATTGTGCTGCATTTTTCCTCTGCACTGACATTGCGCACTAAGATTAATTAGTTCCCCTTTCACAACAAGCAAGCACACCGTTTGTGTGTGAAAGCACGCTCGCACAAGCCAAAAACACTCCAGATCCCACATGCAATCACACACACAAACACACACTCTGAGAAGCCTACACTCAGATGTAAAATGTTTAAAATCAGAGCTAAAATAAGCTACAACTTACAATGTGGCTTGTAAAAAATCACATTCACAGCCACACAGACAATGACACACACACAAATACACCCACACATATACACACTGCCTGGTGCTGCCTCCCAGTGTAGTGCAGCAGTGTCCTAGTACTGGCCTTGGATTCTGCTTGGCCCTCCATCATCCATCATCTCCTGCCTGCCTTCTCCTAGGGGACGGGAAGAGCATTACAGCTGGCCCTTAGAAACCAATTAAACCAACACAGGCCATGCCTCTGTGTGTGTGTGTGTGTGTGTGTGTGTGTGTCGGCTGTGCATTTCTTGTGTTTTAGCATGTGGCACACTTCTGTACTCTGTGTTTCTCACTTCTTTGTGATCCTTTGTATGTGAGAAAGTGTTTTTTTTTGTGTGTGTTCTGAAAATGATCTTATTTTGCGTGGAATAGTTTCAGCGTGGGTACCTTTGTCCAGTTTCACAGCTTGTGTACTTGCGAAAGGGCAACGATTTCTCCCGCGTGTATTGTTAAGCTGCAATATTGGCCTTTGCCAGACTTCTTTGTCTCTCTCTACCTTTCTATTTTCTTCCCACTTTCTTTTCTTCTCTTCCATCGTGTATCCTCTGTCACTATCTCTGCCCCTTGTTCCCACTTTCAACCATTTTTTAAATATTCTTTCCTTTTATCAACCCCTCATTCCTTTGCCCTTCCGCTTCCATTGTCCTCCATCAGTCCTATCCCTCTATCATCTTCCCCTCTTCCTTGCTCCTTCTGTAGACCAACATCAAGAGAGATGTCTTTGTCTTCAGAGGCCTGTATCGACCAGGCCTCTTGTCATTTGCTGGCTGTGTTTTGGAGCTAAACAATAAGCCTCACCGTTGCAGCATTGAGAGAAATAATAAAACAAACTGAACAAATACTTCTTATTCATGTCAGCTACTGTGATGTCTAAATTGACCGTATTTACTGTTTAACTTTTCATCTAAACATTTCATCCAGAGTAATATAATTGGTCCCAATGTGATACTGACTTCTGTCCCAGATTTTTCACATCTTCAGTCAAATAATTTTTTATTTAATCACTTGTAAACACTTAGTGGCGAAGACTTGCATTGTCCCTGTCATCACTCACTTCATTGCCTCCCATCAGTTCCTTTGTGACTTTTTGTTTTTGAGAGGTTTTCATATCACAGATAAAGTTCAGAAACCTTACGCCATGTTCATATCATCTCTCTCTGTGTCCCCTGCGTCCCCCCTCCTCCTCCTCTTCCTATAACTAGCAGATGCTATCTGTGCACTGCCGCTCAGCCAGCCTCAATAGGCCTCACACAAAGCCTCCGACACAATGGGACAAGTCAGAGACGAAGAGAAAAAAGGGAGTTTGAATGGGTGTAGAGCGATGCGATGGCGAGATGAGAATAGAGTGAGTGTTTAGGCTGGTGGCTTTTATCAAAAAGGGCTTTTTGTTTGTGTCGTTTAGTTGTGGATGTAACAACTTGTGTGTGTGTGTGTGTGTGTGTGTGTGTGTTTTGATAAGCCAGTTCTTATTGAGAAAGAGAGATCTGATTACCATATCTGAAGATTCTGACTGGTGCACTACTGTGTGCCACTCACTCTTTTGTCTCCAGCTAAAATATATGCATTCAGGCACATTGACAAAGAGACAGAGAGTGAATTAAAAAGGCACAAGCATGGAGAGGAAGAGGGAAAGGGCGAAGGAAGGAGGAGGGATGTACATCTGAAGCCTAGCTGGTGTAAGATGGAAAACACTCCTTAATTATATCACTGTGGCATTTCAGTTCTGGCCTTCATGACACTGGGCTTTGCTCCCATTGTGTGTTTTTGGTAGTGGTGTCCTGAACACCTGTGGCTTTTACTAGCCCGCCACCTTTGCTATAATGATGTTAGACTGGGGATCATTGTCAGGTACCAGGTGGAGAAATAGAGTTGTAGAGAGCAGGTTGAGAGAGTGGGTGCAAATTATTTGTGAGACAGTAGATACACTTAAAGGAATAGTTAGTAATAATGATTTTTTGGGGGAAATACACTTACTTGCTTTCTTGCTGAGAGGTGGATATGAAGATTGAGACCATTCTTATGTCTGAACAGTAAATATTAGGTTACCACCAGTAGCCGCTTAGCTTAGCACAGAGACTGGGAACCAGGGGAAACGGCTAGCCTCTGCCCAAACAAAATCTGCCTACCAGCACCCCTTTAAGGCCTTTACACACCGGGCACGTAACGAATAAACAACACGAAAATGTGAAATACTCACCTCCAAAATTAAACTAATCTACTCACTGTCCTGCATGCGGCTGTGCTGCTCCATGTGCTTTCCTTGAGTTCGCTGTCTTTATAATGTTTGCGTCCTTTGTATTACAGGGTGATGAGAAACATAAACAAGTCTAGAGTCGACATGTGACGTTTGTTCTGCACAACGTGCTTGGTTGATGCCTTTATTCGGCACGCAAAAGCTCAGATAAATTTACATTATTCCAAATAATTCAGCAGCTTTTTGCTATGTAATTTTCGCTTTCTGTGTGAAAGTACTCAACAAAAACAACAGTTCGAAGAACTATATATCGACGTTCGAATTAATCGCACAAGTGCCTCTGGTGTGTAAAGGGCTTATGATTGCAACTTTTCTTTATTAAGCTTTTTGTGTGATTATTAAACAAACAAGATGTAACCATGTTTTTTAGTGAGTGTTGGGGTTCTGGGAGGTGGATTTTGCTGCCTTTTAATGCTGCCTCTCTTGAACTTCTCATCAGACTCGCGTCAAGAGAAGGAAAAATGGAAAACTATTAATTTTAATATGTTTTGGCACCAGTACACTCGTTATCCCTTATATAACCTGTTCAACACTTGTAGGGTGTTCTCATCACTTTTTAAATTTCAAACAGGCTAATTTCTCAAAGGCCCGGTCACACCATTATTTATAATGGCAAAATATTTTACCAAAATCAATTAATTTCACTGGAATTTCTGCTATCAGTGATTTGCCAACAGAGTAAATTTAAGTTCAAAGGTAAACTTTAGTTCAACTTGGGCCAAGTGTGACAAATTAATCGAATGGTCTAAGAATTGCAAATTGATTTGACGGCGCTGACCTTTGATGGAACAAAGAGAACCAGAGGGTGCAGAATGGAGGACGCTAACGTAGCTGTGCTGCGTGGTTTGCAGTCAGTTGTTGGATGGGAGTGGATGGTACAATTACAGTCCCTGGAATACACTGTTTAATTTTTATCCACATACTTCTTGTAGAAATGTCTGAGTGCGAGAATGGGAGCTTAATTAGTGATTGTTAATTTCTTCCTTTCTTAATGGCAAGCCAGGTCAAAGTGTGACCATACCCTCATCTTACCCTCTACGACACCAAACCAGCGATGTCTCATCCCCTTCACCCTCCTCCCACCCTGCTGCGACAATTGACCCCACCCCAGGTTCTAATCCAATTAGCTTTAGCCCTAATTCTGCTAGTAATGACTGATTACCAAAGGGGCCATTGTCTGCGTTGTGGGCTGGAAGAATGGGGCCGTGATTAGCGGCTGGGCTAGCCTCGGGTAGCCATTAGCACCTCCGCACACCTTTCGCAGACCTCTAGGGGAAAGAAAGGGAGCAGAGGTCACTGTGCACAGTAATTGTGTTCAGTAGATTAATCGTCACAAGGTTAAATGAGAGATGTAAGTGAGGGCTTGATGGGTGGGTCCAGGTTAAGTGTGTGAGTTGGCAGGCTGTGAATGTTTGACTGAGTTGAGGTTGAATTAATGGATCCCAGGTCATTTTTCATCTTACTTAATGAGGTAGCAAGTATCTGATTCATTCAGAATGGGGGATGGCCATAATGACTTAATAAACGGTCATCCATGCTGACATACAATATGTTCTATGATGTACTGCTCTGGGTAAAGATCGATCCCCACATATACTGTTGTTGCTAACATCTGTCTTCTCTAATTTGTTCTTTTAACCAGTTGTTTCCAGAGACGGGGCCCAGGCAGGGAGGGACCATGCTGACCATCACGGGTGAGAACCTGGGTCTGCAGTTCAAAGACATCCAGAGTGGAGTCCGCATCGGCAAGGTGGCCTGCAACCCTCAGGAGGACCAATACATCAGTGCTGAGCAGTACGTTGACACTATCTCTGTCTTCATCTCTTCACTCTCATCCCCCCCCCACTCTCAGGCTCCTTGTTTCTGAGACTCTACTTCCATGCTTGTCTTTGTCCAAAATTGATGTAACACTGCGACACTCTCAGAGTTTCAGTTAACCCTCCAGTGGTTAAACACTAATTTCCTCTTTCTAACGAAACCAGTTCCTTGCTAGAGGCCTGATGCTGTTGTGGTACTGCTAGTCTTCGTGCAAGTGCGGCTCACGTGGAAACTTTTATTCCGCTAATAATCAGAACAATAGCTCAATCAGATATAAAATACCTCATGTAGCCAGCTTTTTTCGGAATTATTATTATTTGGCTCATTCTGAGAGAAATGTAATGACACTTGAAGTGGGTGGTATATATCTTCTAAGTCTTCCACAGTTGAAAGCTCGTCATGTGAACGCTTCCCCTGATTAAGTTATGTTTACTACTTTCTGGGAAATTCTGAATCACGGCGGGTGACGCGGGTGGAACTTAACTCCCATTTAATAACTTAGTAGTATATTCTGAGAAAAATATTTCTTGAGCAGCAGCAGTAAACAATCATAGCTCCAAGTTATCTCATGAGTTCCGTGTTCGGTCTATTGGATGTGACTGGACTCTTTGTTTTAACTGTAAACAGGAAATCATTCATCCGATTTCATTCAGAATGAATAAATTAAGATCTTAACCACATAGCCTGTGTGACGCTTGCCCTGCTCCATTATAGCTACCCGGAAAAACCGAGGTCTTCGGTGAAACTGCTAGATGAGTCACTCCTTCTGTTTTATGTTGAATTCATCCAAAAGCAGAGATGATACAATTTGGGACGCGGAGAAATTGGGGGCGCTCGTCACAGCTGGAGGTGCCCTCAATGTTCTATTTACAACTATGTAGCTGTCATTTGTACACAAATGCTCCATTTGCTGAGTTTTGCAGCACAGTCCCAGCAGATTTTGTTTTCTCCTTGCCTCCTCCCTAAGAAGAAAACTAAGAAATGTGACTTTGATGCTTTGACAGCCAGGACAACAGAACGCCGTGCAGCTCGTGCCAACGATGACATGTGTTGCCAAAATGGGTTTAGGCGTTTAGTAGTGATGCGTCTGCCTTGATTTATAATTCATACGCTCATATATTCTTACGTACCATTTTATCTGCGTAGTCGTAGAGTAACATTAGGTGGTTCCGTTTTGTAACTTTTCCCCCCCACATGTTCATTTTGTCCCAGCAGTCCCATTTAAAAGCACCTAGATGTCGACGTTTAACCCTGTCAGCCCTGTAACACTGCATTGGCCTGTTGCCATAGCACCCGCAGGAGGAGGAGAATGGCGCGGCTGGCAGTGAGGCTGTCATGCTAATTAAAAGTGATGTTAGCCATACGGTGTCATTAGTGGCTCGGTAGGTCTCATCATTCCCGTGACCCTATCAGAGCTGTAGCGCAGGAGACCGGGCAGGGTTACGGGACTGACAGCACAGGTCAAAGGTCAGCTGGTGGAGAGAGGGGGAGAAAAGGCAGTGCGCTGACTGTTGGACAAAATGTAGACACATTGTTCTCGATCTAGCTTTCTCTTTTTCTCTGCCAGCACTTCAAACACACACAATCCCTGTTATTGTGAGTGAAATTGCAAGAAACATGCAGCACTTCTGGTTCTTTTAGTATTATATTAGGCTTGTCATTCACCTCAGTCATTAAATATCTACTAGTTTTTTTGATTCCACATTGAGAAGAGTAAATTATTGCCTGCGGTGAGGAAAAACAGAACGTGGCATCCTTTCTTTATTGTCTTGTTAGTAGTTTCTATGTGTCAACACGGCATATGTTTAATTTTTTACATTCCACCTCAGTTATTGGACTGAGGGAGGTATAATTTATAATGTTGTCATCTTTACAAATGTTCATGAACTTTCCGTCTTTCTAACCACGTAATTACAGCTCAATGTAGCCACCTGTCATCTGTGCAGTAATGATGTAAGTGAAGCCGCAGTTTCTAACTGAGCTCTGTCCAGCATTTTAATCACAGCTGCTGTCACATTGTTTGACCTGGGAACAAATGAAAGGGAAAATAAAAACAATGGAAACACACCAGCATCGGAATGTGAAGTTCATTGTCGCTGCAGTTGCCATGGCCACCTGCAGCGAGGATGGAAGCCGGAGAGTTAATAACTCATCTCAGAGAGGGAGGTGAAGCTGAGGAGATGTGTAGGATATGAGCTCGTTCAATTAATCAGCCTCTCTCACTTTAACCCTCTCTCTCGCTCACTCTCTCTGCCTCCCTCTCTGCTCTGCACTCGCGCCCTTTCTCTCTGTCTCATTCGTTCGCTGTGGCTAATTAACAGTCAAGTGTGTCTCCAGTGGGTGAAACACGAAGTGTGTGTGTGTGTGTGTATTCTCCCCGTCGGCTACGCTGCCACTCCTCCCCTCACTCAATAATTTCTCCAGTGGATTTTCATTTGGCCAGCCAGCACCCAGGGCCATGAGTGAGTCCTATGGTTCTACAGTATGCACTAATGCAGACACACACACACCCACGCAAGCTTTTTGTTATTTTAATGAATAAGGCTTCAACTACTAGGACTGTTTCCCCCCCGTCTTTTCCTCACTTTGTCCTTTTTCGGCAAATCGCCTTTCATCAGAAACAGTTATGTCATTGTTAAGCAAACAAAATCGTGCATTTATTGTTGTAGCACTGGCAATGGAACTCATCTGTCCACCCATGTGTTTCCTTTTTCCAGGATTGTGTGCCGGCTAAACGACGCCACAGGTTACAGGGTGCAGGAGGCTCAGGTTGAAGTGTGTGTTAGGGACTGCATTCACCCGGACTACAAAGCCACCTCCACCAAGGCCTTCACCTTTGTGGTAAGTGTACGTGTGTGTGTTGTTAGAGCATTGCTGAATGAAATGACAGCTAACATAAAGCTTTCTGGATGATTTTTAATGCAGCATTTGACATCTCTGGTGAAGTACAGCAGCCAGGTTTCATCCACCTGTCCTGTGCTTGTGTCCCTCCCTAGTCTCCATACTTTACCCGTGTGCAGCCATCCACTGGGCCGCTGTCTGGAGGAACAAGGATCACCATCGAAGGCAATAATCTCAATGCAGGCAGTGCTGTATCTGTGAAGATAGGACTCCACCCCTGCGTCTTTGAGAGGTGAGTGAATCCCAAAGGACCTTAAATGTCTACGGTTTGTTTGTTTGCTCCTAGATGTTGAACATATACAGATTTATTTAAATTAGCTGTACAATTGACAGTTATTAGTACACACATATTTTTCCACTGCAAAAAGTTTAATGCTGGCTTATGCTGATGTTGTGTGATAGTTATAGTCCTACTTATTAAATAAATCCAAGAAAAATCCATAAATATTGTTCTGGCATCCAATACTGGGCACTAGGAGGGAATATACGGTGCGAAGTGTTGCCGCTTAGTCACAAACGTCCTGCTGTTTGTAGAGGTATTTATAGAGATATAGCTGATTTCACTGATTTGCGCTCTTCTGGAGGCAGGGACTGTCTTGATGAAAGCTTTCCAAGCGGTGGAGAGTAATATGCACGTGGCATTACTGTTGCAGGACGTTCTATTCAAATGTAGCTTTACTCGTGTTGAAATGCTGGGTTCACAAATGTAGCCATCTTTGGTTTTCTTCTTTCATCGTGACTGTAGACAATTGCAAGCCATAATGCATCGTGATCCCATCTTTTCCTTCAGACATCTTTTCCTTTTATTGATAATTATAGATTATATTAGATGTTATTCCCTGTTATTAAAAAAGAATCACCCTTTATTTTTTTTTTCCTTGGTCTGATTTGCAGAAGGTCTGAGAAATGTAGCCAGCAAAGGGGACGACCTGCAGTGCTGTAATTCACAGCAATTGTGAGAATGATGATGTAGCCTTTCTCTGGGAAGCTGATATCATTGTTCAGTTGTGCTGTGATTGACTTAAGTGCATGACCCACATTCTGTCAGAGATATGACTATAATTTGGATGGAATGATTTGGCGTTTCTGGTAATTAGTAACTCACAATTCTCCTGCTTTGAACTCAGGTTTGAAATACAAGGAAAATGTTTCTTCTTCTTTTTTTTTTTAGTTTTTAGAATAATCTGCCACCGTTATCTTCTGTTGTCACTCACTCTGCAAAGAGATTGTGCCAGGATTTCAAGAAGAGGAGACATAGATCCAATTTGATATGACTCTAATTCCTCGAGCCAAGAACTCTATTGTTTCTTTGAGTCCCTTCCTGGCAGAGTGACAGCAAACTGAGCTCTGGACCAAATCCACTCATGTATGGTGTCTGGCAGATGGCGGAGGAAAGAAACCTCACAGAAGAGATTGTCAGTGAAGTAAAACAAGCGCCTATGTACTGAAAGGAATTTCCAGGCAGAAGCATCAATTGGTAATATGGAGAATGTGTTTAGACTCCTCTTATACATTTTTCCATTATAGCCAAAGCTCTGGTCCACAGTCTTTCTTGTTTCTGTTTTTCTTTTTAGAGCAAATTCTCCAGCACCCTTGTGTTTCTATTAGAGTGCTTCCCTTCTCGCAGGCAACAAGTGACAGGTTAAACTAATGAGCTTGGACCTATCAAGTTCTTTTTATATCACATCAAAAGAAAACGTAAAGGCCAATTTAAAGCTCTGTAGCACATCCTGAGAAAGGTGAACATAATAGTCTTGGCCTTTCATTCACTGAGCAGCAATAACCTTTATGGCCAAAGTAATGAACTGGTTGAGTCCATCTCTTTAATGTGTGTTTGTATTGAGTCAGGCCTGTGCTTTAATCAAAACCTATTTACCCCAAGTCACTCATCCTCTTATCTCCCTCTGCAACCCCCTTTTTCTTTCCATCTCTTTTCTTTCTTTCTGTATCCCCTCTTGGTTTTCTTTTGTGTGGCCGCAACCTTGTCAAAAATACGAATGCAGCACCACAGGTGCTCTCGAAGGCGACAGTGTTGTTAAAATGGTTGCCACGGAAATGCAGCACTAGTGGAATGTGGAAAACCTGTTTAGTTTTTTTTCTTTTTTAAATATTGAACTTCATTTTTTACCTTTCTATCTTTATCCCCTCTCAGTCCCCTCTCAGCCTGAGGATGCTGTTGAAAGTGCCTCCTGGAAGACAGCAGTCTTTTTTTGTTTTTGCTTTCTTTCACCATTTTCACCCCCTACCGCACCGCAAACCGCCGGGATAGTGCCACCAAATTAGGTTTAACCCTTTCATCTTCTTCATCACCTCTTGTCTTTTCGTGGATTTCACTTTCGCCGCAGATAACAGGAGGAGGATTTGTGTACAGATCATCTTGTTCTACTCATGCTCAAAGTTTCTCTCTGTGCTGCCTGCCATCATTCCTGCTCAGTGCACACGCACCCACTGACACGCATTTGCAGCGCACTGGAGGGCGTTAGCAGACACCAAGTGATGCGAAACACATACTTACACTATGTTAATATTCTACCTGCGCACTGCATTTATATGCAAATTCACAGAACTCCACACAGTGGAGGGGCACCTGCTCGAACAAACTGATTGCGCGCATTCTGTACGTAGACACACACATGCTGTCTCACAGGTAGCCATCCTCCCGCTGCTCGGTGAGCAGCCTCTCCCCCGTGGCAGGGGGAGGGGATGGTGGAACGAGCCACTGGAGTGGAGCACAAAGTTTCTGGCAGCGGCTCAAAGTTTCCCAGCAGGTCACAGCTGGCTGCCTGTCTGCTAGGGAGGGAGTTACATCACACAGAGAGAGACGACCAGCCTGATCTGCCACTTCAGATCTATCAGCCAGAGAAAGCGCAGGAGGGAGGAAGAGACAGACAGAGAGAGAGAGAGAGAGAGAGAGAGAGAGAGAGAGAGAGAGAGCTTTCAAGTACAGCACTCTGATTCGGGCTGATGAAACCACGGCTGGACAGACTGAACACTGTTGGCCTTGCCTGTGTCACCATTGTTTTCTTGTGTGTGTGTCTCTCCTTTGTCACATCTGACAAATAAATAATTTATTAGTTATTTAAAGGATAAAGTAGGAATTTTTTTTCTTCTTGTGCACTCTCTTCAGTTTTTATTCTGTGTGACTATCTCATAGCCTGTCAGAGAGTCTCCACTCCCAAATGCTCCAAATCCCTCGCAAGACCTTTTTTGTACGTAACATCTCTCTTTCTCTCCTCTCCTCCCTTCATCTCCTGCTCTCCCAGGCGGAGCATCAAGGAGATAGTGTGCGTGACCCCGGCGGGACAAACCCCAGGCACCACGCCGGTCATGGTGGACATCAACTCTGCTGAGCTGAGGAACCCCGAGGTCAAGTTCAACTACACAGACGATCCCACCATCCTCAAGATTGAGCCGGATTGGAGTATCGCCAGGTGAGGGCATAATCAGAGCCTTTCCCTCAACTAGTCTGGGTGCAGCAAAGATGAACCTTTTGTGTGAAGGTGGAGGATGTTCTGTGTTGCGCAGACGAATGTCAAAAATTGTCAAAAGACAATTGATTAATTCCCAATATCGCATACATCGTGGTTATTCCCACTGACTAATTCAGAGGGAAGGTTTTGTTCTGCTGCACCATATAGCTAACTCCATTAGCTATCATTGTGATACATCAGCATGTCATATGATGATTTCATTATCTGTAATTTACATCAACACAGTTTGTGATCTACGAGGCTGCTCGATGTACATCTGTAGAAGAGATACAAATCCATCAATACATTATTAATCCCTGGTGGGGGTTGTGCTATACATTAATGCCTTATTTCAAGGAGTATAGCCAACTAAACTGAAATATGAACTCTATGTAAAAGGTGATAAATGTATTATTCTGCCAGCATACTCTGCGGCTGGGTCTCGGAAGAACTAAGCATTCCTCTCCATTTTCACACTCGTCTCGCTTTTCAAAGGCGCATTATTTATTCTGTTTATCTTTATGTTTCAAAAGTAAATCTTTGAGAGCAGGAACAGCAGTAAAGGAGGCTCCTGAAGCAGTGCGTCGCTAGTTGATGAGCTGCAGCAGAGATGTATCTTTAAGTATTACTTGACTTATTGAAATGAGACTACATAGCCACAGGAAGATTTCCTGTGCAAACACAAGCTGTGTTGTGGAGGGGGGGAAAAAGAAGCTTGGAGCTTCCAAGTGCTAATGGGCTCACTAGCATGACCTAGAAACTCCTCTACTCCTCAGCTCAGAAACATACACACACACACACACACTCTCGACTGTCTCATTTGCTTCAAAAGTTTAGTTTCAGGAACAAGTCATGTTTTTTCCTGAGTTTTTTACTTAAAATTCTCAAATTCAAGCTTGTATAAAATAATGGACAGATCCAAAAACAATAGCCAGAGATGTAGTCCATATGAAGATGCATGTCATAGTGACAACTCTTATATATTGCTATTATTAAAGCAACTCTGGCTTGTATACAGTGTATTCCAGGTACTTATTTGGGAGTATCTCCTTAGGACAGCATACATTCGATATTTCCACCAGACACATTGTCTGTTCAGACAGTGTAACAATTCACTAGTCCATCATTGCAGGTGGCTGTGGTGAAAATGGGAGCCATGTTTAAAACTCTGCGGGCACACGAAGTCTGCCATTATGCGAAAGAGGTGTGAGCAGATGACAAGTCTCCTTTGGAATGGGATGAATAAAAGGCTGGGGGTGGGGAGCAAGGGGAAACGGGAATGAAAGCGTTGTTGGCTGCTGCCTTGGGGGGAAATAACCTCAGCGCTCGGGTTGTGTTTGGTGTTTCACTCAGCGCTCCCCAGAGGAGGAGGAGGAGGAGGAGGAGGAGGAGGAGGAGGAGGAGGAGGAGCATGGTTCTCCGGGTCAATCACGCGTTTATTTACCAAGCTATTTTGTCGCTGTGCCCTTTGGTGACCCTTTTGCTGGGGTGATTTCAAACAGCACTGAGCCTCCCTTGTCCAAAACAAAAATCTGGCATGACTTAGAATTGTTCCTTTCAGGAAGAGGTTCTGGGCGACCGTGATCGCGTGACACTGCAACTTGTTTACACAGGGAGTGTAGTAGAGTACACACATTACACGATATAGTTTACGCTGTATCTGTGGAAAAGATGCGTATTCTCGCACAGAACTACCCCTGGGGAGTGTTGGAAATGATGTTTACAGATTTTGGAACAACTGCATGTTGACAGTTACCTCTACATGTCCGCAGTTCTACGTTCTGCTATTCCACCAACAAATGAGTAACTGTATGTAAATCACCTAAATTCCTTTGTCTGCTTAGTTGTCAAACCAGACGCTCTGTTTTCCACTTCAACATCTGTTGCCCTACCTTAGGACTCTTTCACCTCACTCTGTCGTTCTGCTAGCTCCTCAGCGCCACAGTCCTTCCCAGGACCTTTTTATCAACTCCCACCCTTTATTTTCATGTTTGTCCCTTATATAGTTTCATTTTAGGATGCTGTGATTTCCACCAAGGAATGGATGTGATGTTTCAGTCCTCAGCTACCGCTGCTCGGAGAAAAGACACCAGATTCACTGAAATGATCGATATTCTTGTACAAGAGGTTTCGTCTGAGGCTTTACAACACCAACTAATTTAATAATCATATGTATTATGTTTGGTTTTTTTTTGTTCATTGGTGCCGGTTCACAGTGGCACAAGGCTTCAGGCCTCGCCTCACCCCACTCCAGTTTTTAGGTTGTATGCTAACTTATTTAGCTGCTGTCAGAACACCTCACATCAGATAAAGTTCAGCCTCTCAGGCCAGCAGAGGCTGTCGAGAAGGCAGTGTGGGGGAACAGGACTCTCACCCATATTACCCACGTCTCTGCTGGTCTGCGTCACAAAGACCTGAATAGGTCACAGGTGTAAAGGTTACAGAATATGTCACATCACTGACAACGGTGCAGTTGCTGAGTGTATCTTGTGCTGAAAAATACCGCAGTGCAACTTTAATACGCACCGAAAATATCTCCCCTGGCTTTGGAGAGGTGCTGAGGAGGGGCCAAGAGCTTTCAGGAGTAATACTACATATTCGCTTATTCTTCCCTCCAGCCTCCATATCGGTTTAAAGGAGCTTTTAACATTCATGCATGGGCTTTAGCGTTACTATCATTACCTGAAAATTGACTTCCATGGATAAGCAGGCGAAATGCTACGGCAGGCTCGAGCATTAATGGTCAATCGCCAACTAGAGGGCCCTCTTGGCACCCACAGAGAACAGATTTATTAACATTTATCTCTACTGATAGACCTGCTGAATATTGTATGCTCTTGGACCCTGCAAGAACAAAGTACAGCAGGAGATGCATGAAATATGTGACACACAAGTGCACTTAGAATAGTTCTTATTTTCCCAAGGACAATTGCATAATTGTGTTGATTTTCTCTACAATAAGTCTTGCTATGTCTTTTTTTTCTAGTGGAGGAACCATGTTGACCATTACTGGAACCAATCTGGCCACCATCAAGGAACCCAAAATGAGAGCCAATTATGGAGCTGCCAAGTCAGAGAATGTAAGTGGTCAGACCCAGACACCCGCACACAGTTTTTATTGTCAAAAGTTGAAAAAGCATTACTTGACTTGGCAAGAGAGATGGAGTGAGACCAATATAGACACACAGGTGTCTGTCTGCGGTCTCAGATTTTCAGACAGTACACACACACTCTTGGGACAGAGACGCACACACCTGACCAGTCAGTCAACCAGCCAAGGGCCCATTTTCTGTTTGTTTTTGATGTTGAATTTCCTTTTAGCAGTTTAACCTTTGAAATGTCAACCAGCAATAAAGCAGCTCTGGCAAATCCCCTCTCTTCACCTAGCACCACGGGGCTTAGCTAACCTTTCTCCCACTCCCGCTGTAGCTGAAAGTAAAAATATCCCTTCTTTTTCCTTTGTCCCCCTCTCTGCAGTCATTTTTATTTTGCTTGGTTAATGTTTCTATTGACCTATAAACAGTTTTGCGCCGTGTCTGTGTGACTTTACACAGCCTTTGTGTGTTAGTATGTGACATATAGAACATAATGTAAGGCTATAACATGCTGTGAAACTATTCCATGGTCTTTTTAGCCGTGCCGTGTTATTGTTAACAGCTACTGGCTGACCTCTCCTGTTTCTCTGTGTGTCATTACAGTCTCTTTGTTCTTCGGTGATTGATTTAAGTGCCAAAGCCCACAGGGGATTTCCAGATGATATCAACACTGATTACAACACTGATGTTATTAAGCCAGCCTCTTCCTCATTATGTCATTACGGAGACATTTAATCACTCATATCACATAACCCTGTTTCAGCCATCGTATATGTTTTTGATTATGTATTAGTTAACATGATCTCATGCGTACGAATATTAAATTGTACTGTTTTTTAATTTCTTTCCAACACAGCGAACAGTGTAAACAAGGTAGTAAGGTTCAGCTTAATTTGAATTTATCAGGTTTTCTCCCCTGTTCTCATTCCCTCCTTCCTTTTTCTCTTTTCCTCACTCCCTTCTTCTTAACACCCTCACTCTTCCTTTCTCTATGTGTCTTCCCCGTCTCTAGAACTGCACGGTTGTCAACAACACCGTGATGGTGTGTCTGGCGCCCTCAGTGGCCAGATCTGTCAAAGGCTTCTCGGAGGCGGGCAGCAGTCCTGATGAGATCGGCTTCGTCATGGATGACGTGCGCTCTGTGCTGGTGGTAAACCAGACCTTCAGCTACCACCCGGACCCTGTGTTCGAACCTCTGAGCCCCTCGGGCATGCTGGAGCTGAAGCCCAGCTCACCGCTCATACTCAAGGTAAATTGCCTTGTGCTCTTAGCATTGATCTGTTTTGGCCTTGTCTCTACCTGGCTTTGCTTTACATCCACCACGTCCTGTCTCTTTTTATTCTTCTGTTGACTTTTTTTGCTTTGTTTTCAGCTTCCCCCCTCATTTCTCCTTCCCCTGCCTGTACCTTTTTCCTCTCTTTGTGTCTTCCAAATCATCTTTTCTGTCTTGCTTTTCTTTCTTCCGTCACCTTTCTCTTTGTATTTCTGCTGTCTGTCTTCTTTCACACGGCGGACCACGCATGTGTGGGTAAGAAAGGTTTCTTCTGTCTGAGTGAACATCAGGATGGAGTTTGCGGTGGTTTATCATCAAAGCCTTTTCTCGAAGGTTACTCTGTAAAAGTGTGGAAGAAATGTTTTAAACCACACTGGGGCTTAAGGACAAAAGAAGGTTAGCTGAGTGTTAGCACTTATTTTGGCACTCTAGAAGAGCAGTAATAGCAGATAGCAGCGTTCCAGTAATATTGAGTATTGTCAGCAATGTTAAAAGCTCCATCTCACAAATAGTTATTTTAGAAAATGCTGCAGCGACCTCCCAGTCAGCATCCAACTCGACTGATAAGACGTTGACAGGCATTTGAAATGATTTGTCAAACATTCCTGTACAGACACTTTACGCCCTCCTTCCTCTTGCTTTGAGAGTTTTTCTTTCAGCACAGCCGTCTTTCAGATGTGCCTCAACCTTGAAAGATGTTATTCCTTCGCCTGCTATCTCCAATGGGGTTTGGAGTTGCTTCTAAATGCACCCTTTAAAATCAGGTGCAAAGGAAAGTAATGCTCATAAAGTATAAAGTGGACCCATGCGTTGCTACGCCACCTGCTGAGATTTCTATCAGATAACTTCTGAAAAGAGACTTCATAGCTATGTTTACTCTCAGCCATAGAGGCAGTACGCATTTGAATCCTGAGCACATTTATAAAGGCTTCGCCCCACCCACCCACGCTGTCTTTTGTCATTTCACCTCTCCCCTTGAACTTCAAAGCTTCAGGAGCGAGCGTGAAAATTATCATGAAATTTCATGGAAAACGAAAGCCTTTTTTCTCTCGGCCAATCAGGGTGGAGTTTTAGAAATGAAGAATCACGCCTCTCTCCCATGTAACTTTAAATATAATTCTATAATGAAAAGCTCTGATTGCCCCACCGTGCTCTGGGTAAAGAATTTCAGAAATAATCATCACAGAAACGGCATCCTATTAAATAATTGCGGAGAAATTAGACGCTCATTGAGATTTTCCAGCAATTAATTCCTCCCACTCTGCAAGCATGGTGAGTTAGGATGTGGAGGGGTAAGCAGAGGTAGCAGTGGAGAGAAGGATTTATGTGGAATTTATTTATTGCACTTCCCAACACCCTTACACAACCAATGTACTGTATTTCTACAGTCCTTGGACAGCATTTGAACATGTGCCAGCCCTTAGCCACCAGATCTGGATCAAATAATCTCTGATTGGCTAAATTTAGTAAAAGTAAAATTTTTAACTCAAGAGCAATGTCATAGACTTAGTCATTGGTTAGGAACAGTAGAATGTTCTTCTCATAATATGATTCTCATATTTTGGTGCCGAATTCTGCGCAGCATTTCCTTCACTCAATTGAATCTTCTACGTTTCACTGAAGGAAAACCTGTTAGGCTCCGTTAAATTCCGAATCCATGTTTTTGTTTGTAGACAGTTTATCTCCTAGTTTGGTCAGTTTCTATGAGAGGTATTTTCTGGCAGCATCAAGCAGAAGCACTGTTGCTGTGGTTACCTGCCGTTTAAGTCAGAAAGTTTTTTTTTGTTTGTTTTTGTAAAGAAAATTTTTTGGGCCTTTTTTTTGCCTTTTATTGGACCTGAGTGAGGTGAAGAGGCAGACAGAAAATGGGGGGAGAGAGAGGGGCATGACGTGCAACAAAGGTTTGCCAGCTGGAGTCAAACTGGCAACGTTAAATGGCATGGGCTCTAACCAGTATTTTTTTTCCAACAGCATAAATCAGAGTGAATCCTTTTGCGTTTATACTGATTACTATTCTATTTGTGTAGACCACCTCAGACGTAGTCCTTATGTAAGTCACCGATGCATGTGTGTGTGTCTGTTTCCAGGGCCGTAACCTAATTCCTGCAGCCCCAGGAAACGCCAAGCTGAACTACACGGTGCTGATCGGGGAGACGCCCTGCGTTCTCACCCTGTCTGAGAGCCAGCTGCTGTGTGAGTGGCCCAACCTGACCGGAGAACACAAAGTCACAGTGAGTCAAACTTTTCATTCTTATCTACATTACCTGCTGAGGGTTTTCCCATTGTGGTGTCTTTCTCCCTTATGTTAACGTGATTTGACACACACACGGAGCAAAGCACGGTGCCGTCCAGGGTAAAGGGGTTTGAATACAGCCATACAAAACCTGAAAATGTCTCTTAAGTTACATTTTTCTTTCTTACGTCCCTGTATTTCATCAGCCCTCTTGTTTTTTGATTTTTTTTCTTGCCACCTCTCGGGCACCTGCATTTCACATTTCTTTCAGCCTCTCAGTCTGACTTCTTCTCTACCTCCTGTTCTCCCTGTTCTCCCTGCTATTTCCGCTCTTCTATTCATCCACCTTCTTTACGTCAATCCACTTCCTACCTTTTCATTCATCTAATTCTTTCCTCCACATCCATCAGACCTAAATCTCTGTCAATTACTCCAGATGTTGCTCCCCCACTCACAAAGCTGCGCGCACACAAACAACACATCCCATCTCTTATACCGTTGGCGGTGTTTCCGACTGTATTTATGTCTTAGAGGATTTTGATCGGTCTCATTTTGGCTGGCATCCTCCTTGGGATTTCAACAGTATTGATATTGAATAGAGCAAAAAATGACATGTGGGCGTGAGAGGTCTGTGTCTGCTTTTACCCTCCTCCATTTGGTATTTCATAGACATAAGTCTGTTGAAAATGGAATAAAGGGGTGGGGGGGAGAAGACGAGGAAGAAAATAAACACATCCCGGTGTTTTTAAAAAAAATTATTCGCATGTTCTGCAAGCCAGAACTGTTTTGATGTGATATGGTTGAAAGTCATATGGGTGTGTGACTGTGTATACTTCTATGTGTTTCACTGGTTCCAAAGACAGCCCCGGGGCACAGACGTTTCCTCCCCCAACCCAGATATAAAGGCTTTTAGGGAGTTTTGCCCTGCACTTGGCCCAACTCGGCACAGCTTGGTTTGCCAGTATAAATCCAATGTGGGATTTAACATAATTTTTTGTCATCATGCTGGATTTATAGTGGTTGTGGCCAGGTGTAGGCCTAAAAATGCCATCATGTGGAACTGTAACTCTTGTAGATACATTTTAATATGCCAAAATAATGTTTGTGTATGATTCTGATGTTGGTAGCAGCAGCTAATTTATTTTCTGCTTTATGTACTTGGGAATGAAAAAGGTTTACTGCTTTTGCTTGGAACCCTGTCAAATTCTATACAGTGTATCTCCTCCACCTGCTAAACAAACAAGAGAATGGAACTTTTCTGTTTGTGTCCGTCTACTAGGTGCGTGTAGGAGGCTTTGAATACTCACCAGGGACGCTGCAGATCTACTCAGACAGCCTGCTCACCCTGCCTGCCATCATCGGTATCGGAGGAGGTGGCGGCCTGCTCCTGCTGGTTATCATCGTGGTGCTGATTGCTTACAAGAGGAAGTCGCGGGACGCTGACCGCACCCTCAAACGGCTGCAACTGCAGATGGACAACCTGGAGTCCAGGGTGGCCCTTGAGTGCAAGGAAGGTGAGTTCAGGCAAAATCTGGTCATGGCAGGGGTGTGGCGCTCAAACCTCTAAAGTTACTCTTTTTCCTCTTTCTCCCCAAATAACTTTCTGTAAATCTCTCCCTCAGAAGCTGCACTACTCCCATTCAGTAGTCCTATCCATTTCTCTCTCTGCTTCCTCCTTCGCTCTCTTTTTCTCCCTCCCTCTCACTGCCAACTGTCCCCCTGCTGTTAGGTGGCAGCAATGTGTGTGTGCATATGTGCGTGGGTGTTGGTGTGTTTCCAGAGGAGTACTTTGATCTGAGCCAGCCACCAGATGTTGGCTCTCAACCCCATGAGAGAGCTGCCTGGCTGGCCTCGCTACCATCCACACTGAGAGATGGAGGTTAGATAGATACAGGGCACAGAGGTGGGGGAGTGAGGGATAGCAAGGAGGGAGGGGTTTGGCACCGACTGAAGCAGGGTGAGAGACGGAGAGAGGGACTCGCACACCAGTACATTAGCATATATTCATTTGGCAGGAGACAGCATGGATCCAGTGAGAGCCTACTGATGCTGTTACTGGTCTGTCTGGCAAGAGAGAGAGAGAAGCAGATGGGGAGAAAGAGAAGGAGAATACTGATAACCATGATCATCAGAATACATTTGTTTTAGAGATCACTTGTTGCACTGCTTTAGTAAACCTCAAATATGACTTTAGTGGTAAGGTTTGCACTGTGCAGCTCCAGCATGTGGAAAATCTAAGTATTGGCTCAGACTCAATATTGACAGTTAATCTGTATTTGAAAAAAGCTGTTTCAGTTTCAACAAAGTAGCACTGCATTTTAATAAAGATGGGGGACAGATGTAACAAAGGAGTGGTCTAATAACTGCAACAATGGTCGAGATATCCTGACTTTGCTAGTATGGGTCAAACTTCAAAAAGGCTGATTCCTACGCTTCCCATAATGCAGCTCGCCTTTTTTGTTAAACCAGCCTTGTCTGGTAAATGTAGCCTGGCTCCAGACCTCTAAATTGCCGCCCGCAGTCTCCAAATTGTTCACAGACGGCTGTGTCCACCGTTGGAGAAACAGTTGACTGATCAAAAATGGCGACATCGTCTTCTTACATAGCTTGTTGGCTACCTAGCTACATCCATGAAAAATGAAAAGAGAAAAGGCGACAAGCGTGCATGAGATTGACACATCTGTACAAGTTGTTGTAAATGGATTTACAGAAATAACAAATCTTAAATCTTAAAGGGAACTGCTCCTAGAAACCACTACCGCACCTTCCCCAGATTGTAACGCAGGCTAACTGTTGTTAACTCTTCTGCTCAGGGGATGACATTGGGATGAGTGGGTGCTGCACACCACTTCCCCAGGCACTCCAGTCTTCATGTCCTGCTCTTTTGCAACTACCTGCAAACACGCAAACACACACACACACAAACTCTCAGAGCAGTTCAGACAATGATTGGCTGGGTGAGTCCAGGTGCCCTGACCCTGTCTGTCCCCCGCTGTCACCACTGTCTGGAAGACAACAGGATGGATGGAAGGAGAGGGAAGGGGCGAAGGAGATAAATAAGGCTGATAACTTGTGAGAGGAGAAAAGGAGAATAGGTGGGCACTGAAGAAGAGATGGATAGGAAGATTATGAGAGAGGGATAAAAACAGGAAGGGGAGCAGATAGTACTAGAGAAAGAACTTAAAAATGCAGAGAGAGGAGGGGAGTTGGATGTGAGAATAGAGGGAGATGAAGAGAAGAAGATAATGCTAGATAAATATTTGGTTGCAGAAAGGATTGGGTGGAAAAATAAGAGGACAACACAGTGAAAAGCAGGGAAGTGATTAGAATATGTGGGTGACACTAGAAGAAGATAAATAGGGGATGGATAGCAGGAAGGTGGAGTGAACCACAGCAAACAGAAATGTAGCAGGCAAGCAACAATATTGACTTTAAAGATGGAAGAAAGAAAGGAAATGGAGAGAAGAGATGGGGCAGGGCAGAGGAAGAGAGGCCGATTTAGAGATGCCGAGGGAGATGGAAGACACGAGGGAACCAACAAGTGAAAAACAAAACAGGAAGATGGAGGGGTGTAGCAGAGGCGAGGCAACCACTGGGGGGAGAGAGGTGACTTCTAAGATGTCACTTTGAAGGGAAGAAAGAGGGAGGAAAAGAGAGATAGGAAGAGAGGGTTAGGGTGACACGAGCCATCTGTTAGTCTGGGCTTTGGTTCGTTATTTGTTTGGGTTGTGTACCCATGTGTTGGTGCGTTTTGGATGATGCTAAAGGGCACACACACTTGCACAGTTGAGTTAATGGAACTGTATAGCTGTACGTTTCCTCCTCAAGGGAGTTTTATATTTATAAAATACTGTAGAATCAGGGCAGTGCAGCGAAAGCATTAGCTATATGCGCTGTTGTATGGGATGTGAGTGAGAGAATGGATTTGATCCCATTTGTTCCCTCTACATTTGACTTGTGAAGCCACTGGAGTATACAGAATGGGGTCAGAACACACACACACACACACACACGCACGCACGCACGCACACTCTCTGGGAATGGAAAAATGTGTTAAAAAAAAAAAACAACCAAAAAACATTGACACATGCACTCACATAAATCATCTGGGCACTAGGTTATGTGTTCAGCTGTGGGGCAAGACAGGAAAAGTGTGAGGTGGCAGCGTGTAATGTGTGTAATGTGTGTGTGTGTGTGTGTGTGTGTGTGTGTGGGCTCATGTTCCTGTGTGCAATTCCATCCTGAACTCCCCTCCAGCCACCGCGTACCACAGCACTTTCCTCTATCCTCCCTCTCCTCCTCCTTCCCTCCATCTTTCTCTCCGCGCCGAGCGATCAAGCAGTGCTGCTTTCCACCGCTTCTCTTCCACACACCTCTGCCGTTTCCTCACTTTCACCCTTTTCTACTCTGAAACACGCCGTTTCTGAAATTTAGGTCGACGAAGACATGAATACTCACCGTCGAGATAGAGACTGGCTCTAGAGCTGATTGTTTTAAGTTGGATTATTCTGCACTGTGGCCAGAGCTTTTCCATTCTTTCTTCTCTTTTGTGCATCCGTTAATGTTTGAAGTCTCAATTTCCAAGCGCTTCCACATTTTTGGGGAAGAAAAAATGATAATCATCACTTGAGAACACTTAAGAATTGTAGGTAATGACCACCTTTTTAAAGTAATAATTCCCAACTTTTACATCTAAATTATTGCTACTCATCTTTGCCAGTTGATTACATACAATTATTATATTTTATTTCCCAAGAAAATTCTTCTTCTGCACATGAAGAGATGCGTTTTACACTTATAGAAGCAGTGGTTTGTTTGGAATAAATAGATGCAAGTACCAGAGGCCTTGGTCATTAAGTGTCTTTAAATGAGTGTTTTGTGTTAGGCCACTGCTGAAAAGAATGCCGAACTGAAGACTGATTATTACCAAAGTTGTCGCCAAAAAGAAATCGGCCTTGAAGGTTGTAACAATAAAAAACAGTATTTTTCATTCCTGTGGGATTCATGTCTTTATTTAATCCTCAGAAATCTGTTTGTCATTTGAAACAAAAGTTGAAACGTGTACAGAAAGGCAACCTTCGTGATATATTTGTAACCATTCTTTTGTCCTTCGCGCAGCCTTTGCCGAGCTGCAGACGGACATCCATGAACTCACCCAGGAGCTGGACGGAGCAGGAATCCCCTTCCTGGAATACCGCACCTACGCCATGAGGGTCCTCTTTCCTGGGATAGAGGACCATCCTGTGCTCAAGGAGATGGAGGTACGGGTCAGTAGAGAGCGCTCCGCACACATGCACACACACACACTGATTGAATGAATGAAAGTTGTGTGTGTGTTATGTAATTACAAACAGCCAAGAAGATATTTTAAGCAAAAAACAACCACATTCATCAACTGTCTGCTTTTGAATTTTTTTTTTTTTTTTTAGAATTCAGAAGGTTTGGGAGTCCAGTGTGCCTAAATCCAGTGGAGGATCTGCATGTTTTTGAGAATTTTTCATTCTTTTCCAAACTAATTTCTACAGCATCAAAAAGGGTTGTTCTTTTTAAAGTTAGTGCTATCTTCACCGGTATCTGATTTAGATGGCTAAAATGTAAACATTGAGACCTAAACAAGTGAAAACCTAACAGCACTTTAACACAGTATCTGTTAGAGGAAGGGAAAAACTCTAGAACAATAAATAAAATGCAAATAGGAAATTGTAGAGACTGATTTCATGTAGCGGAGTTACACATGGATCAGAGGTGGACTATCTGAATATGTACACCAAGCATCTTTTATTTTCAACAGCTTCTTAGCCGAGGTGTCGAGGCAGGAGAGGGTCCCAAACTATTGAGACAAAATAACTTGTGGCAAGCTCCAGTCTGATGTAATACAGTGAAGAGAATGTTCTTTTTTGGGGGAGTGAGCAATGCCTGAGCTGCACTAAGTCTTGGTACAAGTGATAGATTGCCTCTACAGGGCCAAGCCTGTTTGAAGCTCCTGAAAAGCAATGTTCACACGTTCAATAAAAAAACTCTCCCCTCCACTAGTGCTGCTTTTCTCAAGAGGGAACACTCTATCGCTCACACAAACCTTGGCTGTGCGGACAGACGCAGTACCGCAGCATGCACACGTGCTTCCATCATCGCTCCGTGCACGTTCAACTCGCACACATACGTCACATGGAAATGCACAGTCGCGCACTGCTGACATGCATGTAAGGTGGCAGCTGCAGGGACGGGGCTTTGAGACGTTCAGTATCTGCTCGTGCCATCAAGTGTATTCCAAAGGGATAGTGTAGCGCGACATTGGATTTTCATTTGTATGGTGCAGGCAATCACAGGCCACAGTAGTAGTGCGCTAGCAGGCAGATCAATTTCTTATTACAGCATGAAGCTCACATTCTCACTTCAAACCTCCGTTCCTCTCCCTCAGAGGGGGGGGGAGGCCTGCGCCCGTTGCTTTGAGACAGGAAGAGAATCGGTGAGAGGGGAAGGGGCTGGGGGGCAGGGAGGGATGGAGGGAGGTGAGAGAACTGGGGAAAAGCATTTGGACAATAATAGGTAGTAAAACAAGAGTGCAAACCTTGAAAGCCTTGTTTTATGGATGCATCCAGAGGCTGATTTTTCCCTGTGTGTAGATAAATATATTTTGTGTGTCTGTGTGTGTGCATGTGAATCTTTTTTCAATGTACGCTTCATCTGATATTCAACATTCTCACACATAATCATTAATTTCTTTCTCCACTATAACTCTCAACCAATTATTTTCTCCGCATCCTCCTCTTCATCCTGATCGCAACCTCTTTATCTGCCCCTACTCTTCACTCTTATGATTCTAATACGCTGCCTTTATTACACCGTTTCTCTTATTCTTTCTTCCTCTCCACTTCACCCTTGCACTCCTTTTCTTCCCCTTCCTCCTCTTTCCTTCCACCTAATCCCTGCGTCATTTTCACTACTTCCATTCCCTCCCTCCATCTATGCCTCCCTATCCCTTTCTCTTCCCCATCTACAACCAATGGCTACTTGTCCTCCGTCCCCCATCCCTCTCCTCTTCTCCTCACACCCCTCTCCATAATCACCTTTATGCCCTCCTCTCCAGGTCCCCGCTAACGTGGAGAAGGCCCTGACGTTGTTCGGCCAGCTGCTGACCAAAAAGCACTTCCTGCTGACCTTCATCCGCACCTTGGAGGCGCAGCGGTCCTTCTCCATGCGAGACCGGGGCAACGTGGCCTCCCTCATCATGACGGCGCTGCAGGGGGAGATGGAGTATGCCACGGGCGTCCTCAAACAGCTCCTGTCTGACCTCATCGACAAAAACCTGGAGAGCAAGAACCACCCGAAGCTCTTACTCAGGAGGTACGAAAACAGGCAGGGAGAGAGAGAGAGAGAGGGGTTGAAACTGGCTCGGACTCTGCTCAAAATGTCACACATGCACAGATAGTTTCCCCACTGGGGGTTCAAGTTTGAGGTTACAGGCTTTTATTTATCATACCTCTAACTGTTTTAGGATGTCCTTGAGAGTGGGCACCCTACTGAAAGTGGATACCTTGATCATTTAGCCTTCAATGAGGAAAAACAAAAACAACAAAGTAGTTTTGTTAATCGTCATTGTTCCCTATTTTTCTTGCCCTCCTGTTGCCATGACAGTGGTGATGCACATGCAAAACCAAGCAGATAGTTATACTCAATATTGTGCTAAAATAGGAAGAGAACATAAATCGATATAAAATGGAAGATGGTGCTTTAGACATGTCGAGCAATTTTTTTTTTCTCTCGTACAGAATGGAGTTATGGAGCGCAAAGGCAGTGGACAGGGACTGTAGCTTTTAGAGGCCTATGTGACGCTACCTCGTCTCTATCTCTCAACCCTGTCCCTGTCAGAGAGGATTACACCCCTGAGCACACACACACACTCCCAATGGAGCCGCAGTCAGTCGGGCCACTCCCTCCTCCCTCACACACACAGCTGAGGAAGGTGGAGAGGGAAAAGCTCTGGGGGATGTAAAGGTAGAGAGGGGGATTTACAAGGGAGGGTGTGAAGGCTAGAGAGAGGAGGGATTGGGAAGGGGGGAAAGGGGAAGATGAGCAACAGAGGAGGGAAAGAATATGAGGTGAAAGATGCAGAGGCAGTGAGCAAAAGGTGGATGGAGCAGAGGTAGGGAGGGAGATGGTGATTGACAGAAAGAGAGGGCAGAACATCTAGAGGGAGACTTGGGCTGGAGGCAAATTGATGGAAGTAGAAACATATGGGGGAGAGAGAGAGATAGAGAAGAGGAAAGGAGGAGTAGAAAGGCTCTAGGACAGTAGAAAGGTGCAATGTGGTGAGAGAGTAGATTTGCAGAAGGAGACAGAGAAGGGAAAATGAGATACTGCAGACAGTCGGGCAGGAAAAGATACACGTGTTTAAGGAAGGACACAATTAGAGAAATGGCCTGTCTCCAAAATAAATTGGAATTAGACATTAAATGATAAAAAAAAAAGTTATGGGTTTTTTTTTTTTCTCCTTCTCCTCTGAGAAATATTTAATTAAAAATCTAATCAAATAAATGACTCTCAGCCTGTGTGAAGCCTTTTCCAATCCCCTCTTGGGGCGAACGGTCACAATACGCTGTCCCTGCTAACTACACTAGCCTCGGGAGCCAGCGTTAATAAGCTCGGCAATTATTACACATGGTTCACCCTGTTTTGGTCTTTTTCCTGCAATAGATAGACTAAAGAGGTTTTTTATTTTTACACATATATGCAGAAAAGTACAGGAGAAAGACTTTATGTGGATTTCCACCCCCTATAGGGTAAAATAATGCTCATACATTTTGTTTGATTTGTACATTATAGACTCAGATTCGCTGCGTGTGGCCAGGAAAGCTGCATCAGTCCCACCACTTTGTAGAACAGGTTTAAAACTTTGGAACGATGGGAGCAGGGACGTCGCTTGCCTGAATGAGATGATGTTACAAGTCGCCCACTATCGCGTCCTGACATGCCCAAAAGCGTGTTCTGTCCAGGTGTATTCGCCTCCGTTGTCCTCCATACCCTCCGTTCCCTGTTGCCTCATCTTTCATCCGCTATGTTTCTCTGACAGCCATGAAGAAAAAAAAAAGCTGCACCGCATACATCAAACAACACTCACCAGTCAAACAGGGAGGCGGAAGCGTAGGAGTTCACGTCTCGTTCCTGCTACAGGCCTTCACTGGTTTCACTTGCACACTGGCCTACTTTCCTGTGTTTTCACTTATTCCTTTACTATTCCTCAATTGTCATGAAAAAAATAATTTCTGTGCAAAGCTGACAAGAAAATATGTTCCTGTGCTGTCATTCCTCAACAGAAGGTACCTGTCTTCACCTTTTTTGCACCGTGTACCTTGCTAATGGCAAAAAGACTAATATTTACTAGAAGTGTGGGACCGTGGCCCAGTTAGACAACCCACTAACTCAGCGGAAGACTGCCATTCATCCAAGAGAAAACAAGGAATGGATAATTAAGCAGTCTTCCTGTGTCTCTCTAATGTGAAAAGGAAGAATGGTGGAAAACGAGGAGGCAAATCAGAGGACGATGACGATGGAAGGGAGAAATAATCTTTCTTTGGCCCTCCTGCTTTTCCCCTCACATACCCTTAGTGCGTGCCGGTCTCCCTTTCAGGTGTTTAACAAATTAGACGCAATAAGTCCATAATTACAATGCCTTTTAATTGCTCTGTTTTCATTCGCTGGGTTGTTCACGTGTGTCTGTTAGAGAGCGTGCACGTGCGGAGGTTCCCCTCATTACACGGCAGGTTTGTGATTAACGAGAGAAGTTAGCGAATTATACTAATTGCTGTATTTTTAATGAAGACGAGTGGGTTTGCTGGA
>JAVQJF010011717.1:0-14852 GCA_036023855.1 Gadopsis marmoratus
GAGAACAAGAAAAAAAAAACCCTGCCGTAATTTGCGTAGGGTTTCATGCGGGTCCGGTCTGCCAGGAGGAGGACCGCGGTTCTGTTTGGCTCTGGGTTTTGACCACCTATATATATATATATATATACATTTTTATTATTTTGATCTTCCTTTTGTCTTCGGGCGCTCCGTTCGGACAGTACAGGACAGCCGAGCGGAGCTTGGATGAGCCGCCAAGCTGAAATCCCGAGATGGAGTTGCTGCTGACCTGCCTTTCGCTGTGGATACTGCAATGCACTTCGGCCAGAGCGGACTCCATCATACACATCGGTAAGCGTCCGCTGAAACCAGGCCGGTTAGACAGGTGTGGAGGCGAAGCGTGCGGGCGATGAAGCCCAGCCGGCGCGCACTGCGTGGACCACTGGGCTGTTGGTGAGAGGGCGGGATAAACGGGGCGTTCAGCTCGCATCCTGTGTTTAAGCAACACTGTGGCTCTCGGGTCGGTCTGAAAAGTTGGCACCTTGCAAATGGCCATGCCTTTGACCTTTTACCGCCGCGGCTATTTCGTTATCATTTATCCCCGTTATTGGTCTATCAGCGCCGTATCCCTGCAGACATTTCTCGCACTTTCAGACGGCGGATCGCCGCGTTAAACACGGCGGCTGCGGCCGAGGCTTCGTCGGACCGAGCTGCCTCCTGCCTGTGGACCCGACAAGCCTCAACTTTCACCGGAACGTGACCGCAATGGCAATAGCGAGACAGAGAGGGGAACCGCCGGCGGAGTTTTAGAGACGCAAAGCGCATAGAGCCTCTTTGTGCTTCACACCAGAGATGCCAGAACCTTTGAACTCATCGTGGCAATCAAATGAGTTTGAGCTGGTGTTTGCCCTCACACGTCGCATTACGTTTCATTTTACAGTTTTTTCAAATGCATACATGATCCCCCCTCTGTCTCTCTCTCTCTCTCTCTCTCTCTCTCTCTCTCACGTTCACAGACATTGAAGAATTGCCTTGGTTTGTGTGCCCTTTCCATGCACCCAGCCACTTACAGTGACTGGCCTTGCAATGTCAGATAAAAATGTCAATGTCACCGTGAGCTAATTTCATCTGGGTGCCCCTCCACCGCTGCTGCTGCTGCTGCTGCTCACAGTTTACTGCAACAGTCTGGCAAGCAGCAGGTGCTCAGTCACTGGCTTAATACAGAAGTGGGACTCCATCCAGATAATATTGGCTGGTACGCATGCTTAACGTTAGGGTACCCGAATTATACTTCTCATTTCCTGAAACCTTTTCCCGTGATATATGTGCATCTCCCGGGAGCAGCTGATGCCAGTTTCATAAACAGAGGAAGAGAGGGGGGGGGGAGGGGGAGTGAGACAGAGAGACAGTTAAGCTTCAGTATGCCTCCCACACTAGCCCCAGCGATGTTTATTGGGTAAGATGCCATTGATCTAGTAGATGTGACAGCCATTTGTTTCCTACATTTGGCAGATGCATCAATTAATGTGATGTGGCGGTGTTGCCGTCAACGGCACTGGAGTGTTGTCAGAGTGCACTTAAGATGTGCATGTTGCACAACTTCAAGCCTAAATAAAGCACACAAAGATGCAACTAAAGCTCACCTACCACCATTCAGCTCGGCATCACTTTGACACATTTTGGACAATAACATTAAAAAGCTTCCATTGAGTCTGTAATAGACGGTCCAACACATTCCCAGCTTCCTCCACCTTCAACTCCGCCACGCAGTCACAAAGCCACCCGCCTCGTGTTTGTCTTACGCACCAAATGACCTGTCATTATTCCATTCAACAGGTGCCATTTTTGAGGAAAACGCTGTGAGAGATGACGAGATTTTCCAACTTGCCATCTCAGACCTGAGTCTGAACGACGACATTCTGCAGAGCGAGAAAATCACCCACTCTGTAAAACTTATCGAGCCTAACAACCCTTTCCAGGCTGTACAGGAAGGTAAGCGTGAGTCCCCCGGGTTCGTTTTTGCAATATATTGCCCTTGATGTTTATTTGATTACCTGGGACCGCGGGGCACAGCAGCAAGGCAGTCTCCTTGGCTGCCCTGAACTTGCATGTTTTTTGGACCATGGCTGGATGCTCTTCATTTCACATATTGATCAGTCAGTGTGGCCGCTAAGGAAAGCAGTCAGTGATGATGATCCATGTCTCTCTGTGTTTGTGTGTGAGTGTTGCCAAGTGTTGTGCCACTGTACCAAAAGCAAGGTGTCTTCTGTGGTTGAAAAGCTAGGTGGAAGCATTGAGTTAGAGCACAGCAGCTAAGGATAACATGTTGTGTGAAATAAAAATCATTTGAAGATGATCAAATGTAATTCCAGCTCCAACACCGCACTTATGTAAGAAAAAGTATTTCTGGCTTTTATGTCTCTTTGAGGGATGAGCACTGCATTTCTGTTCATGCACCTCTATCAGCCTTATGCTTTTGCCTTGAATTGTTTTGTCTGCCTCATTTGGATTCCCCATAAGTGCCCAGAATGTACACACCTCCGCAAAACAGACAGGAAATTAGCAATGAAATAATTTTCATCAAGGTTATGTCTTTCAGTCTTTGAAAGGATGGTCCCATACACTGTCGAATGCAAAAATGATAAAAATTGAATCATTAAGACTTTAATAGGTTCCTAGGGACCTCCAAAGGCTGTTTATGTCCCCTGCACTTAGTTACCAGCCTGTACGTTTGTCAGTTACACAAAGGCCTTGATGACTCATTGCTATTCCCGGTGCCCCCGACAGGTACAGAAAGACGATAATATGTCCTACCTCTTGCTGTAATTATCCCATGTCACTTAGCTGTGGTCCATAACAATGTCAAAGATATCTAGTATTCTAATTCACTTTGCTTTTAGAAACTTAAATCCTGGTGAGGCTCGCATGACGCAGACAGGCATTTGGGTTCTTTAAATAAACCTCAAGCATACAGCAGAGATAGTCCGGGTCGCTGCTGCAGAGATGAGATAAAAAATGTATTACACACATGTGTGAGTTGGATAATTTATCAGTCTGCTTGAGATGCAAAAGTGAAGTAATTAAACTGACTTGTCAGCAAATCATTTGCCACTCTGGATTGTCCAGTAGTATAGTCAAGGATGGACTGTTTAAAACGTGCCCACTTTAGACTGCTTCAGAACTCATTCTAATTCTCGTAAAGTTGATTCCTTTTGACAATCCCCTAGATAGTATTATAACACAATGTCATCTCTGTACAAAAGCTTAAGGACATACAGAAGTTGTTGATGATGCTGTAAAAGAACATTAATGATGTGAAGAGAATTTGTAGCTGCAGAGCTTGTTACTGATTAGAGCTTATTTCCTCTGTAGAACGGTCTTTCGTTAGCCTTGATTGGGTATCATTTAACATGCTTAATTAGTGTTTACAGTCAGTTTTCTGATAATCAAATATTTGCAGAAGTGGGTGATTAGGGGGCATTCAGTTTCTGGAGAGAGTGGGGAGTAATTTGCAGTCAATGATGTGAGGATTGATGGGTGGCCGGCGTATTTTTTTTAGACACATGTGGCAGGCTGGTGAGTGTTGAGAGACAACCAGGCTAAGTTGACCTTTTGCATTGCTCTTTGGTTCGCTGCCATCCCACTGTGGGCGGCAGTCAGGACCCTGCCACCGCACGGCAACGAGGTTGGGTGAGCATAAACACGCAGGGGATGGAGGGAGTGGGGGTGGGGGGGGCCTAAGTGAGGAGGATGAGATGATAGAGGCGGAGAATATTGTGGCAGTAGGAAAGAGGAAGGGTGGAAGAATAAGGGTGAGAAGAGCAATGAGGATAATAATAACCATGAGTACCAGCAACGGTCGGGGGCGTGTGGGTGGGGGATGGAAAAAAGAGAGAGCGAGAGAGAGAGAGAGAGAGAGAGGAATAATGATCAAGACCTGGCTAAACATGAGTGGACAAAAGAAGAGCTGGAGGAGAGGTGAGTGAGGTGGCGAGGAAGATTTGCCAGCCGAGTCAAGTGAGAGGAGTAGTTGCAGCGTCATGTTTGTCCTTACGTGGCTTCCTTTGTCCTCCACTGGTGGAACATACATTAACGAGGGCATCACACAGACACCATGCGCACAGAAACACTCGGCTGTTCAGCCCTCCCACGCTCCCATCCTTTAAACATGACAACTCAAGGCTGGCTGGATATACTGCTTGACCACACAACTGGCAGATGCCATTCTATTTATAGGCCTGCTCGAGTGGAGAGAATGAATAGGGCGATTTCAACACTGGGAGCAAGAACTCAGAGGAATATCTGTCTTTCGCATACTGATGCTTGTCATAAAGTACAGAGATTGTGAAGAGCCTATATAGTAAGCTAAATGATCACCCTTTACATCTTGGACAATGAAAAGGTGAATGTCTCAATATGTCTGGTGAATGACATAGCTGGATTTTAATCCCACCTTGATTTAAAAGTAGACGCTTGTCCTCTAGGGCAGATAAGTATACATAGGGGACAACGCTTTTATAACCTTCTCCGTCTTGCATTTTATTCAGAGAAAGTGGCAGAAAGGGGACGGCCACGATGTCACCCTGTTGTGCTGATTATGTAAAGCCAAACCTATGCATATTTCAAGAAACATTTAGCCTTTGATCTTTATTCTTATTTTTTTGCTGTAGTTGCTCAGAGGATGTGAGCACTCCATTTTGAAGGGTAGTGATGGGATGGGGTGGAAGTATATAGTGGGATTTTTTTCTGCCATAAAACCATCTTGGGGATGGATAAAATGATGTAAATACCTCATAAAAAGATACTCTAATGCACCATAAGAAAAACAGAGCCACAAAGTCAAATTCTCTGCAGCCATGCTAGCAGCTCCACGAGGCTGCAGTTACGCACAGTTGTGCTTTTAGCTAAATGCTAACATCAGCATGCTAGCAAAGTCAACGCTAACACGATGACATTTAGCAGGTATAATGTTTACCACCTTAGTTGAGCGTGTTAGCATAAGAGCATTTGCTGATGATAAAAACACAAAGTAGTTCCATCTATTGGGGCCCACCTTCGTAGCAGTGATTTTAAGATTTCTTTTATGGGGTGTTCACGTAGTTTTGTCAAACCCCTGCAGGCTCCAATCCATTTTGAAGCATACTTTTAGAACAAAGCAGGTAGAAAACACAGCCATCTGGACACAGTTAGGCGAAGTAGTTTCCAGCTCCTCTAATGTGCAGCAAGTTGAGTGTTCTGTCCCACTGAGTCCTCCTCACACACCACACCACTAGTGACCCTCCTTTTTCATCTAACCCCTGCCAAGGTAACGTCAGGGAGGATTTAATTCTTTGCTCTTTCTGTCCCTGTAAGCCAGTAGACTTTGAAGAACTTGCAGTGCAATTCTTCTTTCTTTTTTACCCCCTTTTTTCTTTTGCTCAATCTGTAATGACAAAAGTTGAAATAATGGTTCCTTTGAAAGTGTTGGCATGGGTAATGTAATATACTCCATCTGATTCTCTGCTTATGACAACTCATTACTCGCCGTGCTCTAAACGTGATGGAATGCTGCCCTTTCACCATTATTGTCTTGGTGAATTTAATAATGCTGCATAAATCTTGGTAATGGATTTGTTTATTTTTTTTATGTCTTTTTACCAGCTCTACACAGAGGGGGGATGATCAGGCCATTTTACCGGCCCCTGATAATTACCCAGTGGTTATTTTAATCCGTCATAAGATCCTCAATGGACTGTATAAAGGCCTCCTGGTAGCTTAATCAGCTAAGTGATGTTGTGGCAGAGGTATACCTTTTACCATTTAATCTCTTCACAGTGCAATGCCCACACTCTTTTTGTGTTTGCACACTGGTGGTCCAGGTTATGATAAAGAAAATGCATTAATCCTATTGAGAATAGCCACTCAAAAAAAATAAAAAATAAACCAGTGATTCCCAACTACAGGGCTACCTCTGTAGTAACATTGTGGAGTAGCTCAGCTAGTTTGGATGAATACAAATTATGATTTGGTTAAAAGATGTACACCGAGCAGCCATAACGTTATGACCACTGACAGGTGAAGTCAAGAACGTTGATTATCCCGTTACAATGGCACCTGTCAGTAGGGGGGATATATTAGGCAACAAGTGAACATTCTGTCCTCAAAGATAGATGTGTTGAAGCAGGAAAAATGTGCAAGTGTAAGGATGTGAGTGACTTTGACAAGGGACAAACTGTAATGGCTAGATGACTGGGTCAGAGCATCTCTAACACTGCAGCTCCTGTGGGGTGTTCCGGGTCTGCAGTGGTCAGTACCATCCCAAAAGTGGTCCAAGGGAGGAAAACCGTTGATCCGGCAACAGGGCCAAAGCTCACTGCTGTGCGTGGGGAATGAAGGCGGGCCCGTGTGGTCCGATCCAACAGAAGAGCTAGCTCAGGTTGCTGACAAGTTAATACTGATTCTGATAGAAAGGTCTCAGAACACACAGAGCATCGCAGTTTGTTGCATATGGGGCTGCGCAGCTGCAGATAAGTCAGGGAGCACATGCTGTCATCATGTTATGGCTGATCGGTGTATGTGTATATGTCCACAAACAGTATATGTGTTTAAGATGAACATAAACACACAAACAGAATTACAAATTGGTGTGAGGCTGACCTTAATTGTATTTATTGTCTCAGTTAGCAAAACCACTTCCAGCTATGACAGTCTGACTCTACAGGACACACCTCCCACTAACCTGAGTTATAACGGACAATGGACGCCCTGCCTCCTGATGACAGGTTGTGTCTTGAATTTGTGCCATCCTGCTTGGTTTGAGCTTCTGATAACACAGTGCGCAATGCCCACGTTGCCGCTGGGCTCATATGGACAGTTTATGCATTTGTTGCTCAACAGTGCAACGAAGAACGTGCGATTAACAGTACATCAGAGGGCTTGGATGTGTTGATACTGTATTTGTGCAAAGTGCCATGTTTTTGTGTGTTATGGATATTATTGCAGTGCTGTATATTAGGGGCTGTGATGGTTTGTTTCCCTGCTGACTGCTGTATAAGATTGTAATAGATTTCCGAGGCAAAATTCTGCTACTTTTTTTAATCACACTACACTTGCTATGCAACTGACAGTGCAGTTCTGTGCATTATCAACATCTCTTTTTGTCCCTCTATATCTGTGCCATTCACACCATACAGTGTGGATGACACAGGGGGGGGCCCTATAGGACCCGTATCCACTGACAGACACACTAAAGCATATGTATTCCTCCAACTTTTCTTTAGAATAGCCAGACTCAGCAATGTCTGGCAATAATGGTGCAATATATCGCAGTTGATCCGTGATCCGTACGAACTCCCCCCCACGCTTCGGCACGCATGTGAATCACAGATTAATTGCACAGTTTAACCACCATAGTGTGACATACAGTTTTACTGCCGCTGTAACCTACTTTTTAAATAGCAATTCCCTAAATCTCGATGCAGATTTGAAATGAAAAGATACAAGACAGATGCGTGCCGTGTTGCATTCTTTTTGATTATTTAAAAAAGCTGTTCATGTGTTCATGTGAACGGAGCATGTTGAATCCCAAGGAATCAGAGATGTACGTTTCAAGAGGGAAAGAAGCACAGTGAGTGACGATCATGGCTAAGCGGAGGAGAGGAAGGTGTTTTGTGATCCGTTGCACGACTATCTGGCTATGCTGAGCAACACCTGCCACAGAGGGAGCCGAGAGAGAGAACAGAATACAGAAGGGGAGACACAGAGCGAGGTCAAGGCTGTTAAATGCTGGATCTGTTTTGTAGGCCTACAGGTTTTGTTCTCTGCACAGATCAGGAACAGCCGGTCAGTATTCGTCTCCTGCAGTGGGATACCTCTCAGTCACATAGTCTCGACATTTGTAACAGATGTCTCATTTGGCAGTTCTCAGACTACCCTTGAAAGGAGCACAGAGACATTTCTAAGTATCCAATTATAAAAAAAAACACGTGAGGACTTTGAAAGTGATTTTGACTTTTGAGTCAGAAGGCTTGGTCCGCTGATTAGCTTCGAGAAAAAAACGTCAATTCACTTAAATGCCACGTCTGATCTGTATTCAAACGAATCATCGGCAGCGTGTGAAATGTCACCATGAGCGGGGATTTATGTAATCTTTTAATTTGAGTAAACGGGGCCAGTCGTGTTGTGAAGGGCGGAAACAAGTTTTTACAGAGAGAAAGAATATATATATATATAAATAAAGAGCGAGAGAGCAATGCGCTGCTTTGCTCGCTGTAATCTTTCAGCAGATTTTTTGCAGGTTTTTCAGGAAATTTGGAAGTTATGTTTGGTCTGCAGTTTAAACCGAATTACTGTATTGCGCTAATTAGAGTGAGAGAGAGGCAGTCACGTTGGGTCTTTGTGCGTTTATGTATTCATCACACTGCCCATGCTGCCTCACTGGCAGACAGCTGAGGGCTGATTTCAAAGTATTCTCGTCGCTTTTCACACTGGCATGTTTGATTGAGGATGTTCTTGGGGTCATTGTGTATAAGGCTGACTAATGGCTTCTGGGTGGTTTGATGGCTGTCTGCCCATTTAAAATGTATTCGCTTTTCAAATGCATTTTTCCTGCATTTGTCCTTCAGAGACCAAATACAGAAAAATCTTGATTGATGTTTGACTGTTTGTTCCTCCCATGAGGCTAAACGGGATTCCTAAATTTGGCACCAGAGAATATTCTTTGGGCCATATAGCACTGTCAGACAATGACGACAAACTAGCGGGCAACCAGATTTATCCCGGCCTGTTCCTGTAATTGTTGCTTGAAAGATATTTGGCACCTCTTTTATATGACAGCAGCATCTCATGTGGGACGAATAGCTAAAAGAGCAAACATTTTATGGCCATCAGAACACCTGCACGCGTTCCACACATAACTCAACGAGCTGCCTGTTTATACCTACACATGAACACACAACATATGTTTTTCGTATCACAGGTCTCTCCGCCCCGTGTCTTATTCATATTCCTGTCTTCTCTGGTGTGACAGATTTGTAACGAGCTGTAGAGAACACTGTGACAGATGTTAGTGCTTTGCCACGACCCCAAACAGCCCCAAACCACCACTGGGGACTGGCCATCAATACCGCTCTACCTGTTAGAGTGAGAGAGACTGAGACATGGGGGTGGGGGAGAGAGAGAGAGAGAGAGAGAGAGAGAGAGAGGTGGCCCAGAGGGGATGTCCTGTCCAATCAGATTGATGCTGATGAGGCCCTCGGCCTCCGACCATTGTAATACATCGCAGTCCCACAAGTTACTAGCATCATTTCTCTTTGTACACACTGTTATGCTTCGACTTTATTGAGCTGCTGAGATGACAGAGATGGGGAGGGTGGCGGACGTAGAGTGGGTGTATGAATGGTAGGAGAGGATTTGTTTGTTTGTGCATCGCGGTATGAATATGCGCCTTTATGTGTGTGGTTGTGTGCTGTGATTTGAGCGAGTGCTTGTGGTGGTTTTATAGACGCAGGCTCATGTTGGTGGATGTTTTTGAAAAACGGTGCTGTCTGTTTGGTGAGAGGTAGTGTTGGCGGTGACAATAGTTTGGGGATGGGCAATTTGTAACTGCCCCTTCTGCTCACTTCTGATGCTGACTAGCTCAAAGGGAAGTGTGTATAATTTACTGCCCACCAGCTGCACCATTGGCGGCAAGAAGACTTCATTCCACGACGCAAGACAAGGAGCAGAAAATCAGCCACCAAGTAAATCTTATTAGGGGCTAAACAGGAGTCAGCCAAAGAGATGCTGCGCGGCTATATCTGACTTCACAGTCCTTTCAGGGGAAAGATGCAGCGGCTGAGGAGTGGGGGTGGAAGAGGAGTCTTAGTGGGAGTTAAAGGGGTGAAGCAGAGTAAACTGGTGAGCAAGCGTGACAAGGAGGAAGACAGTGGAGGGATGGAGATGGCAGAAGGCAGAGGGAATGATAATGCAAGGAGAAAAGGAGCAGAGGCTGTGAAATTTCGGGCCGTATGGAAGACAAGAGGGGCGAAGTCATTTGAAACAGTGGCCTCGGCTCACTAGCCTCATTGATGAAGAGATGCCAAAATGTATTTGGGAGCCACTGTTTGCATTACTGCCCACAGACTCGGCTACCGAGCGGGACCATCTGTTACAAGAATCCCTCCTCAGTCTTCCTCGCTGAGTCTCTGTCTCCCGCTCTCACTGCCGTGGGTCCTTTACTATGCCCAGGCAACATGGATTTTATCCAAAGATGAGGCTAAGCTAGTGTGTAAGCTCCCTCTGAGTGAAATCAAAACCCAGCTTAAACCTCATGAGTGAAAGCCTTAATGAGTGTAGAGGGCGAAACATGCAGGCATCACTGAAAACTGGGTCAAATATGCATCCTAATATAAATATACTTCAAACACTTGGGTGATAAATAAGCCTTTTATTTTATTCTACAGTGAAAAACACCACAAGCCAATGCAGTCTTACTCTACTTTTTTGAGCTCATAATGTTTTATTTTTTGACTCCCTCGTTTTTCTGTGCTCATACGTCCACTGTTTTCCCTTTTTATCACATCTGAGAGCAAGGTGCTACTCTCTTTAGCATGGGATGTTTAACATGTTATTGCCTGTAAATGGAGAATTGCACTTCTGCAGATAATTGGAACGATGAGAAAAAAGTCTGTCTTACTCACAGATTGTCTCAGCTGAAGATGAAGAGACAAGTCTCAGATAAATAATTCATTTCTCATTGTTTCTAACATGAGCCACAAGTACGTATTTCAGTGTTAAGTAGGCCACGATTTGTCATGTTATCTAATGTATCACATTACCACATCAAGACAAATCATACTGGGAGCGCTCATGGGATGTGTAGACCTAGTTTCTGTTGTTAACCCATTATAAGTACATGGGTTCTCTGTAGGTTGCATCAAAGCAAGTTGTCATTGTTGGGTTTTAATCATCACTAAAACAAAACGTTTGAAATTCCATGCCACAGAATTCATTAATTAATTTTCCATGAATTATCTCAATGTAAAGAATTAGATGGCCTCACCAACATGAACAACTCATACTAACTAAAACAAGGAATAAGAACAGGATGTTGTTTACTTGCAAAGCCGTCTTGCTTGAACAGCTAGGGGCTTCTTTCTCTACAGAAGTGGTTCCCAAACTTTCAAAACCCATGGCACTCTGTCATGATGGTTTTTGCACATATGTACAGACGCGCATATTCTTGCAAATGACTTTGGCGTGCGGCCCATTGTGATGGCCAACCCTGCTGTCACCTCAAGCCACAAAGGCCACCTTCATACAGGGTGGAGTCATGGTGTTGCAGCAGTGCTCCGTCCACTGTGTACGTATCCTGTCGTCAGTGTTGTACACTGTCAAGGTCAGTGTTTGAGTCAAATCAGATTTTTGTTTTGAGGACCTTTTGGAATGACAATCACAAAGGTATCACTGATCTCTGAACATTTGTTGTTGTTGTTTCCCAGGCTTGCACCGTGGTAACAGAGGTTTTAAGCAGCCACAAAGGTGTCTGACTGGGCCATTGACTTTTCTTTCGCTTTCACCTGCATGAAGGTTTTAAGTTAAGGAGGATAATTTGACTCAGAGAAAAAGATGATGAAGAGAGCAGCGTTAATGTACTGTTTGCATCTTTATGCCTTTTCAAACCCAAGGCAATGTGAATGATTCATTATGTCACTTGAACGGAGACGGAGCAGGTTCATCACGTCGCATTATCATCTCACTCTGAGACACATGTTTTCAAAGCGTTTTGCAGCTACAGTTTTCCGCTGTCACTTCAATCACTGCACGTTTGCTTTTCGCACAAGGCAATGAAAAGCACATTAGGACTGTGTAAATAATTAGGGTACATGTCCTATCATCTAGTGTGTATGTAATTGATTGTGTGGCATGCAAAGTGCCTTGCCTTGAATGTTGACATATTTGTGTGCGTATGTTTGGCTCAAAATCTGCAACATCGCTGCACTTCAACTCCCCAACAAGCACAGCGTCCACAGGCTCAGGAGCCCAGAGAGCTGTACACAGAGTTATAATGAAACTGGAAAAATTAACCTACCCCTTTTTTGTCCGAGAGGTTGGTGCGGTTTCAGGGACCAACATCAATTTAACTAAATTTGTGTCCGGATTGATCCCGACTTTGCTCTGAGGCAAAGCACACGTGGGCAACAATAACCTGACCAGATCGGGGCCGACGCAGATTATAGAGCCAGGCAACGCAGTTGCTCTCCACCAACTCCAAGACCCAGTGCATTATGGGAAAAGTATCGTTGCCGCCTGATCAAAGAAGGCTCTTAGGTTTGACCTCAAACACCACGTATTGTAGAAAATCCAAGCTTTCTGTGTAATTGTATTATTTAATGCTAGATTGTAGACTACATGTTGAGCAATGGAGGTTTATTCTGTGGTTGGTAATAAAAATAATAATACTAAAGGTAATTTCAGTCAGCTATCTGAATGTGGTACGCAAACTACAGGTGGATGTGACTTCCTGTATATTCTTTGAAGGCTGCTGGAAACTGTCTGATTTAACTGCTGCTTTTTGTCACCATTGCCCTGCTGCTGCCGCCTGTCTCGTTCACTTTCCAGGACGAGGCGCAGTTCATTTTGAATGAGCCCATTTTGACTTGTCATACTAAGAAAAGCACAGGTGTTACTAATAACATGAAAAATGGCTCTGTTGTGTTTAAGTGTCCCTGTAAACAACAGCACCCTGAAACTGAAGCAGCTAAATGTAATTCAGCCATCATTGATTTTATTATTTACACCTGTGCTTTTCCTACTGGTCCAAGTCCAAATGTCTTGTGTGAAAAAGGTATTATCAACAAAATATGTCATTACGTGTTAAGGGTAGCATTATTGTACTGTATTGTATTGACGAACTTCTGCCTTCAGTGAGGTGTGTGAGGCCTTTCTGCAGTTTTTTACAATAATGGAAAAAGTTGGAAAAGGTGAAAGGAGCGCGTGGGACAGAGAGGCTGAGTGGACTGGTAATGGGACAGGGAGGCAAGCGGGAAGCTTTTTGAACGTTATAAAATTGCATGTGTCAGTGACAAATATTATAAAAATGTCTTATGTTTTATAATGCTAAAACTGCCTCGGGTCAAACAGACCCCAAAGAACACAAATGCGTACAAAATGTGTACTGGACATTGAAAAATATATTATTTTAATTTTATGTTTACTCAGTTGTCCCTATTAAATAAGGAAAAGTCATTAAATTTGAACAAAAAAAATGATGTCTATCATGTATTTTAAGATGTTAAACATTGAATGGGGTCAAATTGACCCCAAGGACAATAGGAGGGTTAATTGTCTGAGTTTTGTCCTCTTTTCTGGTTTATTCTAGTTTATACTGAGGAAAGCGTGTATAATTTATCATCAATTGTCTGCACAGGCTGCAAAGTGTCATCTATACAGAAGTAATATGTTGTTGGTTTGGACATAAGGGCTCTGGGCTATGATGTGTATATGTTGACACTTTAATGCACTTTATTTTGTAACTTAAATTTTACAGATCTGTCATATAACGCCATATACAATTTCTTCTGTGGCTTTGCCTGTCTGCTGTATTTTGGCGCACAGGTGGGACGAGAGGTGCAAACAGGTAGGAGGTTAATTCCAACGAGGCAGCCCAAAGAGAGATATTTTGGTGGAAAATGTGTCTTAGATGTTGCGCTGAAAATATCACAACCATGTCTGTTTGTGGTGCAACGTCAATCTGCTGCCACTGATCAGAATCTTATCAACAAGAGAGAACTTAATTACCTATTGTTTAAAGCGTAGGCCTAAATAAACATATTTAATTAAACACTCCCTACCCAGTATATTTAAATCGGCATCTAAAAAGATAGTTAAAGCAGGAACATCGATAAAGCAGTCTGCATTTATCTATACATTAATGAGTGATTCTTACAGTATCTGTATCCACAGCTGCTTTATTGTACGGAAAGCTTCTCCTTCATCTCATTAAATCCCTGCAGTCATCTGAAGGCAGCAGGACAGAAATGCCTCTGATATGAGAAGTACCACGCCAGAGCGCAGCGCCGTGTTTACCTTTACCGTTATGTCTCGATATTCTGCCTGTTAGGCAGGAGATGTTGGCCATTAATCCAGTGCGTTTCATATAAACTGCTTCACCAAACTATTTAGAATTGTTTCTGTCTAATTAACTGTTTAACAGACAGAAGAAAAAAATCTGCACTGTATGTTCACTTTGTGCCGCTCTGCACCATCCAAACAATAATACAGTTTCCCAAAAAGCCATTTCTATGTTTGTTGAGCTATTGTCCCATGCATCACTTTGAGTGGCAGAGCTATTTCAGAGGCAGCAAATACATGAACCAAAATAGCTTGGCGATGCCCACACAGAGTCCATACACCCAAGACCTACCACTTTGCACTTGTGATTGTGTTGGTGTGGTTAAAGTAGAGCCCAAAGTCTTCTTTGGTCCCAGATAACTGGTTTAATTTGTGTTTGGTAGTTTATCAAAAGGAGACTTTGTGACAAAGCTTGTTGTTATTCCTCACGGACTCTTCTGATAAAGCTACACTACCATGTTGTCATACCAGTTCTGTTGAAATCTCTCATTCTAACCATCTTAACTACTTTGGATTTGTTTAGAAATGTTCCCACCCGTACTTTATTCAAGCTGAAGCCCACTGCTGTTGTCGGTGGACTGCTCCCGCTAGACTTTTAAACAACTGACCCCATCATCGACGTGCACCCAGCAGCCCCAAAGTCGAGTCAGTTGTTCTCCATAAACCCAACATCTAGCTGGAAATGGTTGCAACTTTGCAGCTGTAGTGCAAAGGCTCAAACTGGAGTTAATTGGCTGGAATGTTGGTTAATTGGTTGATATGTGAACTTTTGACCTGGTCGGTTTCCTGAATGTCCAAGATAT
>JAVQJF010011719.1:0-47055 GCA_036023855.1 Gadopsis marmoratus
TGTTCTGTTTCTTGTATTTCCTTTGGCATCCACCCTGAGTCCAGCCTGCCCCACTTATTGCCCCAAGAGCCTACCCGCACATTCACAACTACCCAAACCATACCGGTTTGGTGCAGCAATCGTGGCTCAGATCATTCGTTTGTTTATCGTCCTCCCCTCCCCTAGACACACGACTGGGGACGTAACAGACAGCACGCCGCTTGGCTACCCAGAGGCTGAAACTAGAAATCCAAGCTGAAATAGCATCCATGACTCCAACTACAACTACGTGTCAAACACATTTTGCAGCAAGAGAACTTCGCTGTCTCGGTCAATACAGCACTGAGGAAATTATTCCTTCAATTGACTACATTTACCACCAACACTGTGTGGACATCCATATGACAGGCAGCAACTTTCAACATAAGAGCAAAATTAGATTGATTGGATATACTGTTTTTTTGTATTTTTAACAAAATAATTCTTTTCCGCCGTCACCGTGTTTTGGCGAACAGCTGTTTACAAGAGTCGTCAGCTGTTAGCCCGCAAACATGTCAGCTCACGTTAAACAAAAGAAAGATTGATACAGAATGTAGAGTTTTGAATAAAACACGGACTTCTAAATGTTTATTTACTCGTTAAGTCAGAGGTAAAGTTGTGCGCTGAGTTTGTGGAGGACAGATGCTGAGTTTAAGGATCACAGTTTGAATCGTCATCACCAGACTAACATGACTGATGCATTGTGGGAACGGACATCTGAAGCTTTGGTAGCTACGCTACAAAATCAACAAGGTCTTTTTACCGAGCTGCACACATCATGGGATGGAGCAGTCAGAACCAGCTTTGTGATTTCCCACAAAATCGCTAAAAACAGTAAGTTAAACCTCAGACATTCAACCTGACTTCAGTTCAACACAGACCGGATTTCTGTCACTAACTGAAAAAAATAACTGAAAAAAGCAATCGGACTATAAACTAAATAGCAATAGTACTTGTTACTTTCTTGTATAAAGTAAATTTAATATTGGTCTTTGAAATACTGAAAAAACATGCTCATATTCAAATTTGTTTTTGGGAATGTTGGTTAAATGGCTTTATAATGTCGACGTCTTTACTATTCCTGCTCCACATTTTCATAACATCTACTCTTATCAAAACCACACAATTTACTGCATTTTTATAAAGAAATCAAATTTAATATTGAGTTCATCTTATTGCTCCGGCCCACAACAACAGTCTCAGTTTCTCATGTGGCCCCTTGGGAAAATTAATTGCCCACCCCTGGTCTAGACTGTTTGCCATGGAGGCTGTTATTTGCTTTCCCCTCTGCCCCAGTCCAACCACCACACCAAGTGTGAGTTGGCGTACATTAGCCCCTGTTGCCAGCTCACTCTCTCATTAGGGTCAGCTCGCCGTGTTCGGAATTGTCTGTTTGGCCAAAAGCTGCACATTCATGCTAAACACAGATACTCACATACATAGGTTACTAGACAAATGCTGGCATGGGAGCAAAAAATAAAACGTATAAATATAAAACGTACGCTAAAAACGAACAGATGAATTCAGTGATGGCAAATGTAAAGATGAGTCAACAGATATCAAGGACACAGACTCAGAGATGGTCACTTTACACAGTTCAGCAGTACTGCAAAGAGATTAAAGGAATGATCCCAGGTCTTTATCATCTGTTGACATAGCTATACCAATGGCTGGTCTCTAAGAGACACACTGGCTAACTATGAGTCAGAGTGAGTAAATGAATGAATGATTGAATTGACAATCTGTTGCTAGTAGCAACCCCTACTGGTTCAGATCCACAGCAGTTGCTGTTCTACTGACATCCAGCCTTTCATCAGATCTGTGACAAACCAAAAATTGACGAGCCTCTTTTGTCTAACCCCCCATTTATTTTATTATATATAAACGTCTTTATCATTTTTACAGCTGTGTTGTGATTGTTGATTTGTAATTTGTTAACTTAGCTCTTCTATAATCAGTTTATTGCTAACCAAGACAGAGGGAAGCCTCATACAAGGTTTATGAGGCTAATTTGTTGATGTAATTCTCTGTAACTATTACATTTCTGTTGATGATATGTATTTTACGCTTTGTGGACTATAATTTTGTGAATCCAGTTTTCTTCATTTCTAAGATACCTTTGGACTAACTGTTGTTCAAGGTATCTCATTGTTTCTGTAATCACTATCATTGAATTTGTTGTGTTTTATCCACTACTGTTTTCACAGTATTGCTTCCTATGAGGGCCAGTTTTTATTGGAACTGTGTTTAACTTGCTGCACAACTGTGCACATACACGCACAGTGAGGGCAGAGGAGAATATGTGATTTTTTTCTGGATCCTCAAGGTCCACGTCACCAAAATGTCAAGCATAAGAACAGACAAGCGACATTTTGTTTACAATAATCACATTGACTAAAATATATGCACCGAACAAAACACTGCTCTGTACAATCTGAATATTGAATGATTGTAATTGAACACAAAATAATGAAAATGACATAGATTTAAAGACAACATGCAGAAACACAAAAAGACAAACAGACATGAGAGAAAGGATCAGTGATAAATTGCAATAGTTACAGTTGACTGTATTGGATTACTATAGCAACCGTCTGAGTCAAAGGTCTAATGTCATTGTAACCAAAAGAAAAGAAAACAGTACTGATGCAACACACAGGAAACTAAGTCATCTGTCTGGTTCAGTGGAAGACAACCTGCGTTTAACTGTGTGTGCATCTGTTGGTTCTGAGTGTACGTGCAAATTATACGTGACAGAGAGCTTACAGGTAGATTTGTCAATGTGTGTGTTTTTGCATGACTGTCAGTAGCCTAAATGTGTGTGTAGTTGCAGCAGTTGTCAGTGTGATTGTACGTGTGTGTGTGTGTGTGTGTGTGTGTGTGTACATTCACAGACAGAAATTCAATTGGTATTTGCTTTGGTTGTGGGCGGGTGGGTGGAGTAAGACAGATAGTGCTGTCTGGATAAAATGCAGAGGGAGAGAAAGAAAGATGGAGGTCAGAATTGATAGGAGAGAGAGAGAGAGAGAGAGAGAGAAAGAGAGAGATATTGATAGCTTGAGTGAGACAGAGTGGGAGAAACAGGGGGAGAAAGAGAGACTAGGGAGGATAAAGTCGTTAAGAAGCAGCTATACCAAGAAGCCCAGGGTCAATAGGTCAACACTTAGCTGCAAGTGTCAAGTAGTAGGCCATCGCCACCTGCACCTTCACAGGTAATTGTTCTTCTGTCTGTGTGTGTGTGTGTGTGTGTGTGTGTGTGTGTGTGTGTGTGTGTGCGTGTTCGTGTGCTTGAGTGTGTAAAATAAGGCGAATGAGCTGCCGTTGCCGCCCGTTTCCTCTGCCATATCATTTAAGCGAGAGAGCGATAAACATTTAGTTGAACATCTTGATGGTGGCAAAAGAGCAGGAACGATGGAGAAAGAGATCAAAGAGTTCAGTTCAAAATGAAGAGAGAGGGCAAGAAAAGCAGGTGTAAGGTTATTAACAAGGGGGCCATAGAATTACACACAATAATTTGACAATGAAGAAAGGAGGATGTAGGACGGTGAGAGACATGGATGACAGAGAAAGAGAGAGAGAGAGAAACAGACTGAAGATGAGACAGAGAAGAGAAAGGGGAAGGAGGGTGAGAGAAGCAAGTGATGGACATCGGGGGAGAAAAATGCTTTTAGAGCACACATTAAAGTCCATCATATGACAACTATTGATTTTCCATTGACTCTAATGGACATTATGGTCCATATATATTCATCTCTAGCCATTAAACCATTAGCTAGTCAGTCACACACAGACACACACACCAGCAATCAACCTTAACTCACTAAATAGCTGGAATAACTTTAACCTTTTTTTGTATTTGTTGGGGTTTTTTATGATTGTGCAGATGTGTGCTTGCCTGAGGTTTAATATATGTCAGTCTGTATTCCTGTCAGCGTGCCGTTTATTCGGAGTATGTACTTACGGCTTCATGTGCACAAACAGGGAGGGTCAAAATAACTCCCACTCTAAAGCGCACAATCAAGTGCCACGTACAAACACTCGTGCAGATACGCTGACACACCATATGTTTCCTCTTTCCCTATCACACGCTCACAAATACCTCCATTCTGCTCTTGTCAAGTGTAATAGAAGACATGGGGGGAAGACAACAGGATAATAGGATTATTATTCTCCTCTAATCTCCATGAGTCAGCACCAGACAGTTTGTGCGTGTGTGTGTGTGTGTATTGGTCCTGTGTGTGTCTTCATACACACGCTTGTTTGTTTAGTGATTATATTATTTTTTTTCACCTTGAAAGAAAATGAATCATTAACCAGAGAATAAATAAACAATGATGAGGGTATGTAACGGATGTTCGTCACTTTGAGAAGTTGGAAATAACTGAACACACTGCAAGGAGTGATCATTGCCATAGTCATGTGATATAAGGTGTAACACTTTAAATTCAGAGGACACCATTTAAAAACTGCCCTGAGATTATTGAGTATATATTGTAAATGCTGTTCACCCCATCTTTTCCAAGTAGTTAGTGGCTATATTAATGAATCTGAACTCTGTACTTGATACATTATTAGTTACTATTTAATGTATGTCTGTTGCATTAAAAAGAGTTTGACTATAGCTGAGTTGTCATAAATCAGTGCAACTTAATTCCTAAAAAACCCTGATCGTCTTTAGCTAAAGGACAATTGAAAACTTAATGAATCAGTACCATTTTAGTTGAGGAAATAATAGGTGCCACTTTGACCAAGGGAACGCTCTCAAGACCGAACAAATTAGTCCCATTTCGTGAGGAAACTCTACCCAGGGCACTATTGAAGTCCTAATGAGTTGCACTGTTTTATCTTGAGAAGACCCAAGACTGATTTGACCAAGGGACTGCTGAAGTCCTTACAAATTAGTACTTTTCTGAGAAAACTAAGTTTTACTTTAGCCAAGGGACTATTGACTTCCTAATTCATTACTCTCACTTCACTTACTCGCACCACCTTTAGCCACGTGACTATTGCACAAGGTCAAAAGAAGTTACTAATGTTTAAAAGTGAGAAACAACTTGTGCTGGTGGAGCATGATATGTATGAGTCAGCATGCCAGAGTTGGCGTTAGAATGAGTCACAATGGATAATACTTTTATTAATAGAGCTAGTGTAGGAGGTGGTTGGTCACACACCTATGCACACACACATGCATATACAGCAGTGCAAACACAATTAAAAATTAAATGATTGCCATGTCATGCTCAGTCCTGTTAGTAATTTTGTATATTTTGTATATATTGGTTATTTCTATTCTAACAGGAATGCAACAGGTATGCAACACAAACACTGTATGCTGCTTCTGTGCCTTGCTCAAGGACACGTTGCCTTTTAACCAGGACATACTGTACTTCACATTAATGTGCTATCTTCAGGGTTAGAAAAAAAACCCACCAGGCTATGGGATCCCTCTAGCAATGATGAATAGAGCAGAAGGTAAGAAGTCAAGGGTTGTTCATGACATTAGAATGGAGAGGACATAGAGACCTTGCAAGAACTACAGGTTGTACCCCTTATAAAAGTTTGTGGACAGGTAAAATTTCATCCTTACGGTGTACGGACGGTTTGAAATGATCCTATACTAGTGCCGAAACAACATCTAGGATGCAATATCTTGGAAGGCTGGCTTCAGAACCACAGAGGATATTATACTAGCTGTTTTCAGAGGGTGACTGATACTCCTTGTGACGAATAAAGTGAAACTAAAGTGCCCCTTTAAATCTCATCAATCAGAGAATAAGTTAATATAAAGAATCTGACCATGTCATTCAACGTCAGCTTTTGTCAGCTTTTTTGACAGTTTTTCATGGTCACCGCTATGGTCACATTTCCGTTGGTACACGTAACACACATACACACATTAGATATCCATCTGTGCCCTTCCTTCAGCAAATGAACAAATGTAGGACACACTCAGCAGCATCAGTTTTGCCGTCTCTCTATCTATTATTTGGGTATCTTGTCTATTATTCAGACCCCTCTCGGTTTCATTCCTCTATCTCACCTCCTTTCTGGCTCTCTAGCTCTTGTTCCTCTCTCTCTCACACACACACACACACACACACTCCCTATCTCCTTGCCTTTTTTTCTATCGCTCTCTCCCATTCTCGCTCTTGTGTGCTCTCCGTTATCTTCTGCAAAGTAGATAAGCATCAGTTTCCAGCAGTAGGAGGAGAGGGAGAATAATACACAACATGTTCATGAGATGTAGAGGGTAGCAGCCAAAGTCAAGGTCGAACTGTGTGCATGCATGTGTGTGTGTGTGTGTGTGTGTGTGTGTGTGTGCGTTTGTGTGTGATTGCACGCGTGTGTGATTTACAACCCCACTCCCCTGTCTTTATCTGTATCCTTATCCAAACCTTGGCACCATTTCCTCAGAGAGTAGACACAATATAAACTGTTCACACACTCTCACAAACACTCCCCCCCCCCACACACACACACTTGTCTGAGGCAGTGGTAGATCATGAGCTGGTGAATACAGGATGATGCAGAGCAGCCCGACTGACATGAATCTAAGTCGCGCTTTTCTTAGCTATTCCCTCTCTTTTATCTTCCTTCTTCCACTCCTGTCTTCCTTCTCATCCCTTTCCTCCCCTCGTCTTCTGCCCTTCTTCCTCTTCTCCTGTCCTCTCCTTTACTCTCCTCTGCTCTCTTTTCCACTCCTCCACCATCCTCCTTCCTTCTTCTTTCCTTCTGTTGTTTCTTTATTTATTCTCCCCTATGCTTGCTTTGATTGATCCCTTCTCTGTCATGGTCCCTCTATTCTTTCTTTTTGTCACTGACTAATAATGTCCTTTTTCTTGTTTAACAGTTTTTCAAGGTAGGTAATGCCTTGCATACATTTATGTATTACATGTTTTATGGCAATCAACTGATTGAAACGTAACTTGGTACATACTAGACCCCCATTTTTTTATTTCCTGTTTGGCCACAATGTCTTCTTTTTGTGCTTGTGGCTGCTTCGGAGAAGTTCAAAGGTAACTTCAAGCTGGGCTAGGTAAAAGTAGCTGAAGCGATGTCATGAATAGCTATAACTATGACTGACAATATAATCCCTTAAGAATTTGAGTGCTTAAACAGCCAGAATACCACTAGTCTATCCTTGAAACACAAATAACTGTAATTGCTCAACAATATACATAGCAAGAAATATGAATAATTTAATTTTGCTGCAATATAAACTTGTGAAAAGTCTGCTTTTCACAATAGCGAGTGAAAAACATACACACACATGCACAGAAACACACAACATCCAGATTCTGTAACAGCCACTTCCAGTTGCCATCGACCACAGATTAAGAACACAAATACCTGTGGGCCAACACACAGCGGAGACCGAACACAAAGGGTACATGAAATTCATGCTGTTTACCAACAAGAGACATAAATAAACCATTTCATATGCCTATGTAACATAGTTGAAAAGGTTCAGGTTTAATCCAACTAAATGGGACTATGCTACCTACCGTTTGAGTAGCGACAGCAAAGGATTATGGGTATCCTCGCCGCAGAGGATTTGCCACTAGGTAACATGTTGTGAACATCCATGGACAAAATAATGTTAATTAACTTAATGCACAAATGCAGATGTGCAATAAACCTGCTGTTACCACAAACCTGACCAGCTCTGGGAAATTCATTTGATCAGAAGACACATCACAGAGGTTGGATGCATTTTATACAGGCAAAGCTCTACTGATAAGCGCTCGTATGCTGAATATACTGTAGTTAATCAGTCAAATCAGCTGCAGCTGAAACATAAAAGGAGACCTGCTCTCTCCTCACATATGAATCAATCGCAAAGCATGTGTTGCTGACGTCATCTGATAAGTCATGACGAAATGCTATATTTTCCAACCAAGTCTGTCAGCTTGCCAACTCTATCACACAGAATTAGCTAACTGGCGCCGGCAAGTCACACTTTAACCATAGACAGACAGCAGGCATTAGCTTACAAATGAGCTAATCATTCATCATTCAACCCCACACCCTGCTGCACTGCTCATTAAACTAGCAACAACTTTAAATATTAATGCAAGATAACTCTGAGCAGTCTTACGGTGTTTGTTTGTTGCTTTCTAAATATTAGTTACTTCTTTGGGCTACACGTCCCAGTTTAGAAAAGCTCTATTGACAAGTTGCACGAGTTAAGCTAGCTGGTTGCACAGTTCAGCTGATTCCTTCTCCCTTCTGCAGCTGCTGTCACAGGCAGATCTAGAGTAAAAAAGAAACACTAACATAAATGTTAGCCCCAGTATTGCAGAGTGTCTATACTCCCACTGCCTCGTTTTTCATCCCTCAAGTTGTCCCCAAAGTCTGTCTTTTCACCGTCCTGCTCATTATTGTTGTTGTTTTAGTGGTCTGCTTTTTCATTTCCTTCTGTTTTACAATTAATTTGTCGTTTCTGTAGCCTGCTTCCAACAACTCAAATTGGGTTAGCCCACCGTCTGAGATCTATGGCAACGGGGGTCTGTGCTAATTACTCCTTTCCAGTGCAGCTGTGCAGAAAGAGTAAAAAGTATGTGGATGTGGATCTCATAATAACGTAGGCTACATAATACATCTAGATAGATTTGAAAATAATAATTCACCAGTTTACTGTCAATATAATATTACTCAATTTCTTCTTTCTTATATGGTTAGGCAAATTCAGACTACTGCAAAATATGAATGACAATGAATTCCATATGATGGTAGATCTGTTTGAAATTCCAAACATTCATTCATATTAGACTACTGTACATTTACAAGCTTATATGTACTGTAAGTGTGTTTTAAAAGAAAGATCAAATATAAAAGCTTTTTTTTTTTTGCAGCTGCCCAGCCTTATCTCTCGATTGCTTGACATTTATTCAGACTGTGGAAATTTCAATAAATGTCATTCATAAAGAGTAAATCCCTTCAACCGTTGCATCTTAAAGGTACTTGACTAGACAAATACACTGCATTTACAGCAAGACTTCATTCCCTTAATATTCAGAAAAATGTATCTATAAATGTCAACCATGTAATAGCAAACTGTAGTGTTTTTCCCCATTTGTGCTTCTGGCTCTGCTCATTACTTCTACCCACCAGGTTGCTCAGTGAATGTGCTCTATTTGGTTTTATAGGAAAATCAGTGTACTTACATCACAATAGGTGAAAACAAGTAAGACACTATTTATCTCGCTTTTGCAGGCATTCATTGTAGAGTTGATGACCCAAATCTAAGTCCCCACTGCAGTGCCTTTGCGTGTGTGTGTGTGTGTGTGTGTGTGTGTGTGTGTGTGTGTGGTGAACAGTGTTTTACAAGCGACAGTGGAAAAACACTAATGCTTTTCACCAAGGGAGAAAACGAAAAATGCGTGCACCTGTGTTTTGTGTATATGTGCATGTGACTACAGTATTCATGCTTGTGTGCATGAATGTGTCCGTGTACCTCGACAACCCTTTCAACAAACCTGTGCGTGTCCAGACAGTTTGTGCCTGGCTGTTTTTGTACATGCTGTGTGTAGAAGCTTTTCACACTTTCTTATGCAACTGTGTGGCTCTGACCACACATACACACACACACACACACACACACACACACACACACAAACATAGTATCAGGGAACTACTTATTCAGTGATAAAAGGCGAGCCAGAGGGAACCCAGTAATTGAACTCCAGTGAGCGAAGCTTGGAGGCACCGTGCCGTATCCAGGGTAATAAGAAAAAGTTATTATTCACCTCAAAGACACACACACACACACACATACGTATACACACTCACAGCAGAACACATACTGTACGCTATATTAGAATGCATACAAAAAGATGCACTTAAGCAAGAACAACAACATACCAACAAAACTCACATTCCCGCAGTCGCTAGGTTTATACTTTCCTACTGAACCAAGTTTGAAGGGTGATGAAGATCAGAGTTTAGAGCTGTTGCATAAGCAAATAAACTTTGAAATGATTGACTTTCACACTCTCTACCTCCTGCTGTTCCACTGAATAAATCAGAGCGCTCTCTCTCACACACTCTCTTTCAGTACGTTTGCAGGAAGGAATCCACGATGTGTTGAACTATCAGTTGGGCTGCAGTTCTGCAGTGCGCACCCACACAAACACACACATGGACACACACAAACACACAAAAGAGTGTGCAAAAAAGTGCTTGTTCAGACTTAGAATGTACACATGAGCAGCAGGCTCATGTGGTGAATGAATGTTCTTGTGTACATGTACATGACAGACAAAAAAAAAAGCTGAATAGAGTAGAAAGTAGAAACACAGGAATGCACTTTTCCTCAACTCAATTGCCAATTATGTTAACGTTTGTCCTTTATTCTTCCCATGTTATTACTTTTGTTATCCAATATCTTATATAGATATACATGCATTCATGTCTGCTTGATACCTGTCATACCTACCGATTTCCTGTACATATCTGCTTGTATGTACATTATATATAGATTCACTGTATGGCTATCCCAAAACCTATCTATGCAATTCAAATTAAGCACCTTGTCATAACAATACATGTAAACATACAATATCTGCTATGCTTGCACTAACCAAGTAAAATATACTACCAGTCACTGTTTTTGTATATATTTATGTATGGTACTAAGTTCAGTTTCTAGTCAAAACCTTTATTTGTATGTATTATACTATTTTTTTAATAACTTATTTTTTGTCTCCTTATTTTGTTTTTGTTTAGCCTTTTCTCTGTCTATAAATATACATACTCACAAAAATACTTAAATAAATAAAAAGTCACAAACATGCAGATATAATCTGTCAACTCAGTTACACTTCAGTATGACCCATAGTAGAATTAAAGTGACAATTAAAGGTATTTAATAATTATTGTCCGTAAAGATTATTTTTTTTTTACTGATGGAGCATTGGATCATTAACAATATCTTCTAAAGGTCAGTATGCTTCCTGGTGCAAATATATGATCTGATGGATGAGCACGCATGAAATGACCGAACAAAATCTGGATTACAAATTGAACATTTTTTATTTCATTTATAAAAATGATTAGTACATTTCTGCCCAGAGTTTTTAAGCTGTGACACTTTCATACTGCACATAGTGTTTGGTGGGCTTTCTTCTTTCATAGTTTTTTATAGTACTTGGTTTTCCTATTTTAGCATTTAGTCATCTAACAACTGCTCTCTGATGCTGCCTATTGATATTTCCTTAGTCAACCACGGAAAAGTCGATTTCAATTCTAGTCTGCATCAACTCGTCTTCATTTTCCAGTGGATTTGAAAGGTATATCTTTGTACTAATACAGGAAAATGGAAAAAGAAGAGGGATGAGTGAAAGAGGAGAAAGAAGGGAAGGTCTTTTCCAAGAGAGGGGTACATTTTGTTTTTTGTATTTTTTTCTACAACCTCTCTGCACTCCTGCATTCATTATTTCTACCTACGGTGTTAGATTTCTGCCAAAAGTCACATACGGAACAATGGAGGAGACACCTGAATATTTACATGGAAGTGATGCTGATAGATGGCTTCATCTAACAACCCAGCAATTTACTAGCTATTTATTAGCTATGCTTTCCCTATGCAAAGTTTCCAAACATTTAGTAACAATAATTTTAGCCGGTGTTTCGGTTTAACCAGTAAACAGCACGGTGATGCGTCATCTCCAGTAAACCAACCAACGCTCCTTTAGGAGTCACGCCCCATGACTCCGTTGGTGACAGGACAGTTTTCATGGTGATTTATCAAAATGGACTATTCAACTGCTGTCTAATGATATTTGATACCTTTAACTCACACACTCTCTCACACACACACACACGGATACACACAACAATTATGCACACACCTCTTCCTTCAGGTGAGGAAGAACACAGATGGCATTGTCATATATCAATAGAATGTGAAGACTATCTAATTATTTGTGTGCGTGTCTGTGTGTGTTCAGGTATATGCGTGTGTGAGAGAGAGAATGGCGCTGAGTGAAAGCACCCTTGATTGGGATTGAAAGGCTTTGCAGGTTAACATGTTCGCCATTGATTTGTAGTGGGACACTTAACATGGAGGGAGCTGGAAGTGTGACATAAATTGCTGCTTAAATGTCAGGAAAAGCAGCATCGAACAATAATCACTGGATTAGATAATGGTGTCATGAGGCTAATCTTAATCTTAAGGGCAGAGCAAGCAGTTGTACGGATGCAGAATGTGTGGATCAGTCACCTCTTGTTCCAGTTACACAGCACTTGTTCCCATCAACCTCACCTTTTTACCAAGACAACAACGTTACATTAATTCTGCAGCCTGTAGCTCCTTGCTGCCACAACAAGGATGTTGGTGGTTGCATGACCACTGAATTAACACACATTTGAAATTACACAGATATTGGATTGGAATTGAAACTGGAATTAATTTATGTATTATTATGTAATCAGACACAAATAACATAATAAGTCGCATCTTACAGTATGAGACGCTGTTTTTTAATGAGCAGCCAGCCAACTTCAAGCAGAATCCATACATATTCCCATATGTAGGATTACCAGTGGCTAATGTCTAAAAGCAGGCCGAGACACAACATGCGAACAATACTTACTAGCTGCCCAACCCATCTCCTACACCAAGCTCACATGTCCCATTGGAGTCTCTCCAGGAATTTAAAGAGATTCCTGACACCACTCACAACATTAAAGTTTAAGAAGTGTAAACTGTGGTTTTAAAACTGAAAAATAGGATGTAAACATTTGAAAATAACACTTGAAACTTGCTTTGCAGACATTCAACACAATCCTTTAAGAAATTCAACTCACTTTGTCTGTTTTCAGAGATTCAAATCTATAACTTCCATTGGCTCCAGCATTTAAATAACCCCCCCTAAAAACACAACAGCATTTGTCACAACTCTATAACTAAGGTTTTCACTCACAACTTCATGAATGCCTTGTCAGTGGGTGAACCCAAATGGGCCCTTTACACAGCACCAACAGCAAGACTGTTTCTTTATTGTAGCATGTAGCAATATAAACCTTTGTGCTGTTGAGCAATTCACTTGATTTGCAAGAAGGTCTGAGCATGTACTCCACAATGTAAATTGCAGTCTGGTACGGGTTTCCAGGCTTCTCGGTAATGATTTTAGTCATTTATAGTACTAGTATCTCTAAATCAGTGACATAATGATACATCTTTGTGGATGTTTTACATTGAAACCCTCCAATGATAATTGCTCCAATGACGGAATTCTACTGCTTTCCTTCATTGAAATGTCAGAGGTCAGAGTCTTGCTGAAGGACACTAGAGAGGGGTTGATGTCCGCTAGCGCAGGGTCAGGAACATGAAGCCTGCAAAGACAATCTCTCTAATCACTGGGCCACCCAGCCTCTTGTAACAGCAACGGGGACATAAAATCCAATTTAACACTAAAGATAAAATTTTATTTCATTCAGACTTAATTAAATGTGCTTAAAATCTTATTTTGCTCAATTTCAGCCTTATCCATCAACCCTTTGTGTTTGCTAACCCTCTGGGGTTTCTTCTCTTTTCACTGTGACATTTCAGAGCAATTAAAAATGTGGCTTACCTTAGAATCTTAGAACTTAACCACATCGTTGCTGCTCTGAGCACATCAAAGAGGTTGAGTGTGGCTGTGTATAGTGGGACTGTGAATGCTAAGGCCTTCAAGTGAAAAGTGGAAAGGCTAAGCAATTTAGACTTGATCAAAATGACTGCACATCATGAAAGGATAATATGTTGGAATAGATGGGGATGGAGTCTTGGACTGACTCATCGGTGACTATGAGTTAAAGGATAAAATCATGGATGTATAGATTTTAGAATCAGTGACAAGACCAGGTAAAGGCTACACATGATACAGTGTCCGTAGCCAAATCAATAGAAGAGAGTCAGATTAATGACACTGCATGCTGGCAGCACAAATTGACAGAGACTTACAGAGAGCAGGAATTAAAAAGGATGAGTTGAAAATGAAATCTATGGTTAGATTTTCAGATGGGTGGCTAGATGATTGGAGGGATTCACAAACTGCCAGACAAAGAGACTGAAATATTGAAATGGGCATTTCAGATGTAGAAAACATAAAGATGGAGCTATTTAAAGAGCGTTTGCAAAAATATGCAGGGCACCAACAGGGACTTGGAAGTATTTGTTCTGTTTGGAGTATCCAAACTAACTACCCAGGAAACAAGCTTCGTTCCTGCAACCCTTCAACTCACTTTTTACAGACACATATTCTAGATAAAAGCAGTGATTATCACGCAGAGGTTGACAAGGTGAAATTAAAGATGTTGTTGGATGAAAGGATATAAACATACACGACCTGCTGTGCTTGGAGGACAGTTCTGCAGCCACAACCTGATACTATGCTTTAGGTCTACACAACTGAGGTTGCTGTTCAACTGTTGTGGTGTCTGGATTGATGCAGCTGGCCTCCCAAACGTTTACCCTATAGGGGGTAATGTGGATGAACTGTTCTCTCACGATATGCAAATCTTGGACATTTTCTGATCAAATCAATTGTTAAAGCGTGAAATAACCAAACATGAATGTCTGTTTTGGCACGTCCAGGAAAGTAAATACACTATAAGTCAAATAGGCAACAATCATATAAAAATACAGTATTTCTAAAAGCAGTTGAGCTCACTGATTTGGCACTTTACTCCAAATCACTGCGTTGGAGCCCTTTGTCTTGCACTTGCACAAGTATCTTATCTCAGCAACTTGTTGAACATGCCCCAAAAGCTGTCACAACCTGACTGTGTAAAAAGCACAAGACTAATCATTCTTTTCCTTTGTGCTTTACCTCCTGCATTTCTAAGCACAAAGAGTGGGTATAGTAAACCAAAATCTTTTCAGATGAATACGGCAAAGATTTAACAGATGAAAAAGAATTCCACAACTTGTACTTTTGCTAGAGACAAAACACTCTCTCTGCTGTCCAGAACAGCGTGCTCCTGTGTCATCCTTTGATCTCTCCTCATCTCGGAGAGCTGAGTCAGGGAGGATACAGCAAACATGTCCAATGAATCTGTAACCACAGCGCAAACACGGAGTGGAGACAGTGTCTCTGCTGAGGACCCAGCCATCTCTTCACCGGTGGAGAAGTCGTGACAATGCTGAAGACTTGAAAGAGTTGAAGAGCAATGCAAGTATTTTCAAAGAATATTGCAACTTTAGCAAAAGATGTATCTTCAGTTGCCATCCAGCAGCATGTAGCGATGACTTATGAGCAGTTTAGTAATGTCAGCACTGAGAAAGTGTGGGAAAAAAAGATAGTCCATATGGTCACTTTCAAAAAGCTGTGCTCAAAGCAAAATAAAATGGACTGTAAAGTCACCTTCGAAAGTACTTCTAAAGGAAGTCAAGTGCATAATGTGAAAGTACTGTGTGTGTGTGTGTGTGTGTGTGTGTGTGTGTGTGTGTGTGTGTATCTTGACATCTCTTGCTGTGTCAGGGGCCTCTGCTCTGATCCCTCTCCACCTCCATCGAGGGAGTGAGGGAAGGATCACGCCTTCTTCAAAGTCTCTCTTTCATCTCTACCCCATCACACCATCCTCTGGGGGAGGGCGAGGGGGAGCGGCACAAGCAGACAGGACTGGCTTTTTATACATCCATCTCCTCCCTTGTTCCTCCCCTCTGCTCTTTCTGCATGTTTCAGGGGCACTGTTAGCCCTCTTTGACCTGAAAACTTTTCTGTGTTTTATTTCTCCCACTTATGCGCTCTTTTCTTCCCTCCCCCAGTGCCACTCTTGTCATTTTCCTCTCATTTCATCCAATAGTCTTATTCAATAGAAGCAGTCCTTAAGCTAGAGGGAAGAAAAGGTACAATGACTTTAATTAATTACAGTATTTGTTGTATTATTTTCAACAAGGTTGGTTGCTATAATTACTTTTATTATCTTTGACAGCCATTTAGCATTCCTCCAATTATGCATTGCTTTTGATTATTTGGGGCTCCAACAGTATTTTTAGGGACAGCACTGCAGCACATCTGGTGGGTATCTTGCTGATGTACCCAGACATGAGCAAATATACTGTAGGTTTTCAGGAATTCCCAGACTGTATTAAAATACATGTATTTTGCATCTCTGAAAGGGATGTTCGAGACACCCCGTTCTGTAATGGCACAGTTGGCAGGCTATTTGCTGGTGTCTCCTCAGTTCGCAATTGAGCTGTATGCGTTCTGAGGCTCACCAAACCACCCACCACATGCTCCTCCCTCCCTCACCACCCCTGGGGACAGACTAAATTTACTGCTTTTGGTTCCCAGGAGTTTGTGAAATTCTGTTCCAACAGACTAACACAACCTCGGGGATGGTTAACACTCAACTCCGGGATTTACACTCTGCATGATCTCTTTGCCACTTTATCCAACACACATACACGGACACATGGCTGTGTGATGGTGCCAGTCTCATTGCTTTCCAAAGGGATTTGACTGGGATTAGTTTGTAAAAGCCAGTATCTACTTGATAATGGTGAATGCTTGGTTATGGTTCTAGTCTTCTTACAGTGTGTGTATGTCAGAGAGTGCGTGCATGCACTTTAGTTTTATTTTATTTTATTTTGGGCACTGGTGAAAGATAGCACTTCATTATCTGCAAGCTGCCTCTCATTCCATGGGAATCTCATTTAAATCTCTCTTTGACTCTCTCTACTCCAATATATTGATGTTGTTTTTCTTTCTTAGACTAAGTAACTGTGGCATTTTCTGTCTACTCAACCCATTTCTGATTTCCCCTTAGTCTCTCTATTTTAAACTGAACACACATACTATTTGATTTAGAGAGTATAAACGCAACAAGTTATTGCACTTCCTAATTAAGCAGCAAGTCAACATTCACATGTTTATTCCAGAACTTTCAGGCCAATCAGAGATGAGTGGATTCACTTTTCTATACCTCACACTACGCAGAGCACTTTAAACACTTTTCTACAAATCATGTCTATTCTTTATAGAACTGAATCAAACTCATTAAAGGACGTTGAGCTATTGAGGATGATACTTAATTTTAACATTTGAAAATTCCACAACCCTCTTGTGTAATTTATTCGGAAAGAACTATAAACTGTTAATGTTAACGTGCCAGGAGCAGTGTTTCATTTGCTATGCAACCATTTGTCAGACGGTGAAATAATGCCAGTGGCATTATTATGAGTTAAATCTCAATGGGTGGAACCAAAGAAAAACATATTAAAACGTACTTACCTAATGGGAAAAAAAAAATCATTACAGAGAGTTGCTGAAACTATGCCTTTGGACAAAGGTCAAAGAGTCTACTACCAAATCCTACAGTATATTTCAATGTTGACATATTCTTATCATGAAATTTGCTACTGCAAGACAAACTGTTTGTGTTTGACCATTAATGTTGACTCCCTTAATTGAAGCTATATTCTTGTACAAACCCCTGATTTGACTAAAGTTAGCTCCAATTAGGCCATCCAATGCTCATCTTACAAATTGGGGTGAAAAGAGCAAACTCATCGATTGACCAATGATTGACTTTCATGGATGTGATTTTAATTAGTTCAAAAGAGCCGTTAGATGTGTGGCAGCCTCTCTATCCTCAGCTGCAGAGTGTCTCGGGAGCTCATCATTTAGAAGACCTGCGACCTGGAGGGTGCTGGTTCGAATCCCTGCACCAGCTGCAAAAACCTGTAAAACAGACAGACTACCACCCTCCTCATCATGGGGTCTTGCTGCACCTTTGAGCAAACCCACTTGTCCTGCAGTCACCAGGGTGGCTGCTAACAATGACAGGCTGGTTGGAATGGTCTAAAGGTTTTCTAAAATAAAAGATTGTGAAAATGCCACCCATGGCTACCACAGCCAATTACATTTTATTAATGCCCTCCCTCTACAGTAGCAGGCAGCTTCATTAAGTGATCTGCACTGATGCTCACTCGTTAACCAAATATACACGCCTACTGAAAAGTATCTCTTGCTTGAGTCCATTGCTTAAAAAACGTGTCCTAAATGAGGGGATTACCTTCACTCTTTCTCTAATGATGAGTTGGTTTAGATGCAGTGTAAGTGTTTGATAGACTTAATTAATAGCCATTTAGTTTGCAGTTGTTGGATACTTGGAGATTCAGGGTTTGGAACAGCTTCTTATTGTTAATACTGTATGCTGTTGTTAATAATCATTTGTTCTGAGTTGATACACTTGGTTGAATTAAGATTCATTAAATAAGAAAGAATATATCCTCTAACCCTAATAACGCCAGGACAACTGGTAAGATGAGGTGTTTGTTGTTTTAGGCGGCCGTGTTATTTGCTTGGTTTCAAATATTTAGAAGTAATCAAGATAAGCATAACAGCACAATAATTGGGGTGTAAAGTGGTCCAGCCCTGCGTGTCGCTGACCTGAATACAAATGTCAAGTTTCTTTCTGGAAGTGCAACGCAAGGAATCCAAGGGATTTAAAAGCCTGTAACCAGCTATGTTTGCAATTGTTGGTAAAAGCTGTGCACGGTGCCACAAACCCCATGCAACCACAATAATCATGAGAGCACAGTAAATGAACTGTTAGACTCTTCATTAACGCAACAAGGCACAGTGCATTGCTGCCTGTGTGCTCATTTTCAGAAATTGGCAGAAAACTGGCCACTAGAATGTTGCCACAGGTATCCTTCCATTCTCCAAAATAGTATATTTTGATTGATGTATTGCATTTCATTCCCACTTCATTGAGATCCCACTTTGTCAACATGCCTCTGCATCAGTCAAATGCAAAGGAGTTTTCTCCGCTGCCTGAAGAAGCTGTATACTGTGTCTACAGTAGTGTTTGACAGCTGATATTGTCTCACAAATTAGAAGCGTTGAGACCGAACCAAACCAAATCACTGATTCTCATTGGAAATTGTCAAAACACACATTCGATGAGAAAGTCAACCAGATATTGTGTATTTTAACCGAGCTGTCATTTTAGAGATTCCAGGTGTCTGCAGGACAGCGCTGAAAAGCAAATCTCATTCATTCCTTAGAGCACCTTGCAATGGAGAAAGGCTGCCTTTTATGAAACCTGCCAATTTACCCTCACACCAGCACAAGTTATTTTCATTTCCGCTATGATGTCTTGCCAAAGCACATAGTGTCTGTCTACCTCTTTCATCGTCTGGGATTGTGCTTTCCACAGGTATGCCAAAGCCAAGGGCCGTGCTTTAAATTCATTATCAGCTGTCTTAAAGATGAGAAGCCAATCTGTCTGAGAGGTGTCTGGAAGGCTCCGTAGCGCTGTTATGACAGAATGAGCTGTAGTGAAATGCCAACACACTCCCTGGAGTGTGCTGTGTGTGTGTGTGTGTGTGTGTGTGTGTGTGTGTGTGTGTGTGTGAGTGTGTGTTTACGAGTGTGAGACAGAGACAGCCGTATGAGTAAGAGGGCAAGTGCTTGTTGTGTGACAGTGTGTGTGTGTGTGTGAGATGGGCTTTTAATGCCAATGTTATGGCTTTAGCAATGCATAGAAAAGCAATATTTTGGCTGCCAATAAACAATAAAATTAAATAAAATGAGGTAGCTAAGTGCCAGATTACAGCTATTGTATTTCCTGTCCTACACACACACTCGCTAATATACAGGCTGGATAAGAAAAAGATGGCTTTCCCATAATGCTTTGGGAAGGTGTTTGCATTTGGGAAACGACCAAACCATTACTGAGTGATTTATTCATAATTGGAAGAAATTAAGTTAGTCTCTTGCCTCTCATAAGATGGAGGTTCTTCTCTGAGTACGCCTAGTTAGTATTTGTCACATTTCAGAGTGGGTATAATGAATATACACGGAATCAATCACATGACTAATGGTATATAAAAGGTGTTGCTCGTGTTCAGCCAAAGCAGGCAGCCGTTTTCAACGAATACGTCTTTAATCCCACCACACACTACCTGTGCAGTGAACATAGTGGCGTGCCTTCCACTGACTTTGATTTATTTAACTTAACTGACCTTTGAAATGTGTCTTATGTTAATGTGCCTAAAACCATTTATTCGGTATTGAAGTTCCTGTTTCTACAGTAACTCTCTGCCAGAAACATTGCATACCTTTATTGTGGTGGGAATGTTCTGTACATTTTGATGGTCAACTTTAAAGGTGCTGAGATTTGGTAGAGGATATCGAATGTCGGTATATTGTGTCATACCTCACTCATTTAATTTTCACTCAGGTGCTCTTTCAGCGAATTCCCTCCTCCCTCCTCCCCTCCCTCAGCAGTGTACCTCTGCTTACCCTCTTCCGCTCGTTTTAACCTTCCACCGCTCTGCGTGCAGTCAGTCATTAGTCTTTCAGCAAGGTAGCAAAAAGAGAAAGAGGGTTTAGAGAGAGGCAGCAGGCAAAATGACAACTGGCTGACAAAATGACATTCACCAGGGACAAAGGGAGCGCGCGATAGAGGGGGATTGAGGTGAGCAGAGAATGATAGGCATGGTGTAATAAGCGATTGACAGGGCACAAAGGGAGGACAAGAATATTGGGTAACAGAGTGAATGGGAGAGGGAGAGAGATAAGGAAACAGAAGCAGAGCCTTGTCACCTAAGTAGTGTTTTTTATTTTGCTGTGTGTGCAGGGATACAAACCGCATTATGACTAAGTGACAACACCCTGACACAAGCCTTTCACAGCACGATAGCTGTGTGCCTGCTTCATACTCGGGGGGAGGGTTGCGTGTTTCAGACTATTTGTGTGTGCATTCTTCTCCCAGCTCCATGATTCCTCTCTGAATAGGCAAGTTTAGTATGATTATTGGATCGGATAAGATATATTGGAAGATGCTAGCTTGAAGGGGTGCATTTTTTCACATGTGTGACTGTGTGTGTGCATCATTTTCCCCCGTTTCAACAGTATATTTTGAGGGTGAAGAAGAGACTATGAAAGTCCATGTAAAGGAACTAATCCAGAAACCCATTAACTGTAATTTCTTAATTTTTTACTAAGTGAGTATACATATACTACCTGGAAAAAGAGGCAGGTATATAGAATCTAAAAAGACTGCAGTCAGATTAGACACATTTATTACCTCTGACTGGCTTCTTCTGGCAACGGCAACTGAGGATCCTGGCTATTGCAGCATTAAGTGCTATGCCAAATGTATTTCTCACATACAAAGTTGAAATAGTTGAAACTGGTGTATGATCGTTATATTATTTGTTTCTATGTTAACACTGAAGACACTGTTGAAAAAAAAGGTGAAATGGGAACACTGAAAGGAGAAGAACACCTCCAGGACCAGCTACAGTGATGCCACGATGGCTGTAGCTGGTCCTGTAGCTGATCAGATATTTATATGTATTCTACCCCATTCTGTTCAAATATATCCAGCTGTCATATACAGTATGTCATAAACTGAGACAGTCCATGACTTACAACACTGAGGCATGTATTTTTAAATGTTAACAAGCTGCTAAATCCCACACTGGTCTCTGCAGGTTGGAAAATTAATTCCAAACAGCCACCTGCAATGTTTGCGATAGCGGTTCTGGCTGGTGAGGTGGCAACCAATAGAAAATGCAGTGCTTATTAGGGGAATTGTAATTCAAAAAGTATTCTTTGGAGTGCTATAACTTACAAACAAATAATTGTAAAAGCTATGTTTGAGATTCTTAGTGCCTGATACTTTGGTAAATTGTTAAGGAAATTAATAAAAACAATTACAAACAGCAGAGATGCAGGGCAATTCAATTATCAAGGATAAATTAGACTTGATTCACCAACTTTAATTGGTTCTATAAAATTGAATGTATGTGATGCACAGTGCTGTATTAGGGTGAAAAATATAAATACTGGATAGGGACTTATCATCAGCAAATTACTCAATATTCGAAATATTTTATTACTCATAAAAAAAGTTGCAGAAAAGTTTAAGGAGGACATGCCTGCTGTACTTCCAAGGCGTTACCATTCCCTTAGAGAGTCTGAATATCTCCAGCGTTTGACTCACCACAAAGGGTTGTTAATTTGTGTGAATTCCTCTTGTTATTCTTATCAGACCTGAGAGATCCCAAACAGCAACATATCAACCACCTCACATACAGCTCTGCCAACAGTGTGCATTTTTATTGATCTTATTATATTGTCCTAACTCACAGCCTGTCAGAACCTGCCACTTTCATGCTCGCGCTGTACGGATGAATTCACACAGGAAACTCCCCGGTCAGTGTTGTCCAGCAACACACCCAATTAAGTTTATTCAAACAGGCTGCTCCCTCAACAACGCTGGCTAAAAAGAGAGAACGGTAGCTTTACTTTGTGCAACTCTACAAGAACTGAAAAGAAAAGTATGGAGCCTAAGATGGGTGGAAGTTGCAGACAATATGGCGTCTGTTCTGCAGCAAAGTTCGGTTTTATATCACAGAAGTCTCAATACTACAGTTTTAGTCACAACATACAGTACTCCAATAATATTAAAACAAGCACACTTCAGTTTATGTCTTTATATCAAACTATCTTTTGACAGCCAAAATGTCCGACATGCCAGAAATCTACCTGACTGTTGACCATAGTGAATTCCCTCGAACGGTCAAAAGACAACCGATCCGAGACAAATCCAGCCTGATTCTAAACTGAGTCGGGGGCAAACAATTCAGGGCTTAATCCGTACAGTGTCTGCCCAGTTTAACAGTGAAATAAATAAATAACATCTGTCTAAATCTGCATTGAGTCACAATCTTTATTTTGCTTCTTCTTAACTATGCATGCTGTCCTGGGAATAAGTGTTTGCTATAATGAGAGTGTGATTTAAGATTTGCGATGAAATACTTTTTTAAGCTTGTAATTTCTACTAAGCATATCGATGTGCTTTTATTAAGGCCGCCGTTGTATTTATGCTGAGGTCACTGCTTAACCTATACCCACCTCCTCCATGTTATATTTTGATACTTAATTTCTTCTTGTAGGGAAGTTCTTTTTTTCTCTGCTTCGTCCACATGTCAGAGGTCGGTGTCATTTCCAGCACAGCACCCAGACGAATGGTTGCTGACATTGGGACTTAAAGCTGTCTTCTTTGGTGGAAGGGCAATTTCTGAATCACTACACCGAGTGGGAAGCAAGTGATGTTTCTCTCAAGGTTTCATTACGGGAACCTGATTTGTGAAAGAAAACAAATATCCTCCTCAGCTACTGCTGATGAAGCACCACTGTGGCTGCATATCCAGCTCTGCAGAACAATTCTCTGTTCTGTTGCATATGCTATCTTGTATTTATCTCGTCCAACTGATATAAAAGCCCTGGTGCACTGAGCAATTACTAAAATAATGAGGGGCTGTTTACAAATGTCTGTTTCACTCTATTGTTAAGGAATTTCAAGGTTACAGTTTTATATTGTAGCTGTTCCTTCTCACAAACTCCCAAGGTTAGGAGGCATGCTTATGTAATCAGAGATAATCTGATGGAATAATATAGCTACGGTTAACACATATACAAATGCACACACTTGCAAAGTGGCTACATTAACTGCAGGGCACACACACGCATGCACGCACACACACAACTATATCCCTTACCTTTACTAATGCAGGAAGTGTGAGGAAGGACGGAATGTAAACTTTACTATCATTCACCCTAAGGTGGAGAGGACACACTTATTTATCCCGCCTATTACCTTTCTCGTACACACACACACGGACAGCTACACTTAAGACTTAAAATGGAGCGAGAGGAGAGTAGAGAGACCCTGTAATGTCAGGTTTCTTTGCTGAGAAGATGAAAGAGGGAAGATCAAACAAGCAGTGGTACGTGATACAGGAAATGTCACCCCTCCCAGACACACACACACACACACACACAGTGAATGTAAGCACAGATGGACATGGGTGTTTGACCCACAGGAAAGGAATGAGCGCTTGCTCATGGTGGAATAGTTGGGTCTATACATATAGAGTTGGTCCAGACTTGCTCTATATTAACAAGTGCTATGAGATAACTCTGTTATGATATAGTGCTATATAAATAAAATTGAATTGAGTGGAATTGAATAACAGAAAATGTGTGGGTCTAATATGTTTGTGTGTTTGCACATGTTAGACTGTGTTTAATTTACACACAGTCTAATGCCACCCATGTTGATGAATTAATCAGAGCAGCTCACAAATTTTTTTTTAATGTATATATCTACCACCAGTCTACACTGGGATCTAAAACAGGGTCACAGTATTAAAATGAACTCCTTAATTACAGCCACAACATTACACCATAATGAATACTACTTACCGTATGAATACTGCTGTAACCTTTAGAAAAGCAGCTGGTAAACTGAACCCAGTCTAATGCAAAGTATAAATATAAACCACTATAGCATATATTTTTAGAATTAAAAGAATACAAACCTATTGTACGGTGACACACTGTAAATCATGCATGAAAAGATGGGATACTGGATGATCAAAGTCATCTAGTAGAAGTCACTTTTCATGTCATGCAGCTTGTGTCATGCCACTGGTAGTCCTTCAGTGAAGATCTTTTTCATGTAGGGAAATGAACACTCAGGCTTGCAGCTATTCTTTCCAGCTACAGGCTGAAGCATACACCAAGTGCCATCGGTTTCAGTCACCAAAGAAAGTATATGAGTTTCACCTGAGGGGATGAATTAAACGTCCAGTGTGGTCTCAAAAAACAGATTAGTTTTCCACTGCTCTGAGATAAGACCACCCCTTTTGACGTTCATGTGACTGTCAAATCAAGGCGTACACTATAGCTAGAGTTATTCCATTATGACCCCAATTACACTTAGCTACATGTGTTGCCATGCCGATAGGGAGGTGGTTTGAAACACATTCTAGCCAGATGTTGAACAGGTGTAAATGCAACTGTTGCAAGACGCAAATGTGATCTTTACTCCTCCCAATTGTAACTACGTCAGCCAGTGATCAGTGAACAGGCACCATCCCTTGTGAAAATGGCAGCTTATATGACATGTGTGTTGGTGGGTGGGGAAACTGGGTCATGTGTTTGTGTTAGTTTTAGACATCAAGCTAAACTGTTGTCCTTGCAACTAAAGACAATATATTCCTTCTTGAGTGTTTGTTGGTCCATTACCACTGACCTTTAAGGCTGAAATATAGCTTACCCTAATTTGCATGTAGCTCCAGAAAACCAAGATGGATTTGTGATGTGGAGATGCACAATATGTGGCGAGGTGTAAATGAAAAAGTGTATTAAATCACATCTGCATTTCATGCGGATACTGCCTGGTGTCTAATTTTCTGTTTTTCACAGCCACTTTATGAACATCATGCAGCCGTCTTTTTTTATTAATTAAACACAATACAACCACCCTTTTTAATAAATGTAGCACACATGTCTCGTTTAGTGAAAGTAACCTGCCCATCCTGTCGCTGGATCTTACCCAAAGGCTTTGTTAAGTGAATGTCACCCTGCCTACTTTATTTGATGAGTGAATCACATCTGCTTTGTTTCTTGAATGTAACCCGTCTGCTGTGTTTGGTGAATGTCTGGAATCCAGTCATGTCCATCACCGTTCTATATTTGAGCCACCGTAATCCCCTTTAATCTGACTCTGCACCTAACTATACGATGAGCTAACTACTATGGTTACACACACACACACACTGTACTTATCGGAATCCAGGCACTCTCTCAAGGTCACATGCACACAGAGATGCACTCACAGCCTCTCACAGGCACTCGCTGCTCAATATACATCTTGGTATGTGTACATTTGTGGGCCTACGTATGGGCTGGTGTGTGTGTACAAATTGGATTGACCTGACAGGCCTCCATTTGCAGGGTCAAGCAAACCCATATAGCATATTCAATTTGCTTTCCCTGCTGAGAGAGAGAGAGAGAGAGAGAGAGAGAAGACTAGACTTTTTCTTTCCTCTGGTTTCACCAAACGTAATTTCCTACTTTGTTGTAAGGAGTTTTCATTGGAACTACCTTCTACCAAAGAAATAGACCCTACAAAAACGGTCTGCTGTGGATTATCCAGAGTAACCGGAAACGACCAAGAAAAGCACACGCCACTGATATTTTTAAATGTCATTTTTCAATGCATTGAGTGACACAACTTAAATTGGAGGCAGAAATCTCAAAACATAGAGAACTAGACCCAAAACTATGGCTACATACCACTAAAGGTGCAGTATGTGCACCGTATGTTTTTTGGTTTATTTGGGTGGACAGACCCTTTAAAGTATAATAAGCCTGTAAGAATTGAGTTACGAAAGAGAAAGTCAAGGTTGTTTGAGAGCAGAAGAGTAAGACATTACAAATGTGAAACTCAGCGGTACCCTTTCTCAGGCTGATGCTGATCCGTGTCATTTGAAAGTAGAGTCAGCAAAGTATGACAAATGAGCATTCAATGGCAGCAGAGTCACAGTGGTTTGAAAAGGTCGCCCCATCTCTTCTAACTCAAGTACGGGGCTGCGCTGCTCGTCTCCTGCTTGTGAATTCTTTATCATCTGTCATTTGAATACCAAAGCCCCCACCGCCTTTCCCTAATGTCTGCACCAAGGCAACTCAACTCAACATTTTTGTCAAAGATCCTTTTCATGTCAATTGATTAAACATTAAAAATGATTGCATTCAATGTAGGCGAGCTAGTGTCAGGCACCTGGTGCTGTGCACGCCGGCTCACTGTCACAGCTTACTGCCACACTTGATGGGACCGAGCCGTCGTTAGCAAAATTTGTTTCACCGGTGCTTTTCCGGCTATGACAAGTCAAAATGTCTGCTGTGGACTGAATGCTGCAGGAGATGGGACACAAACAGAGACCTCCATGTACTTTCTGCTGTCAAACGTTTCCCCCATTGACAATGAAATTGGACTCTGTTTCCTTTTCTGCATGGTCTGATTTGAGTAAAATATTTTTGAGATGCGCTTTTGGTTGTATATGGGGCAGATGTTGCCTATGATACGTACTCACCAACAACTGGACATTCCAGGTGCAGGTGTATTTATAGTACAATCATTTGAAACCCCTTCACACAGGCGTTCTCTATTTAACTAATTACGTGACGTCTGAAACCGCTTAGCAGCACCAGTGATGATTTGGGTGTATCCTATTAAGGGGGCTGAATAGTTACGCAAACATGTGTTCTGTATTTCACTGTCACATTACAGCATCTTTTACTGTTGATCAGTGCCCCCAAAAAAGAAATGCTTCGCAGCAGAGTAAGAAGGCCTCTGCATAACATCGTGCCACTGAAACTCTGCAGGGAAGCCAGTGCTCATGTAAATCTTTTTTGGAGGCATGAAGAATTCTGAAGTCTGTTTAGCAATAGTGTTTACTTCTCTTTAGACTACATTCACATCATGACATTACTTTTTCATTATGTCCCTGTAGGAGACCATAGAGGGGCATTCAATTAGTTATTTTTTGACTACTTATTACAACCTCTGTACAGTTGCGCTATGTTTGCCTTCCTTTATTAGCATTAATCCTTATTTATGTCTTTGAAGAAGCCCCGAGTTGACAAATACTCTGACCAGAGTTAAAATAAGGACATAGCGGTAGTGTCATTACATCACAGCTGGCACCCACTCCTACCAGCCATCCATTATTTGACATTGAGAGAGGGAGGGAGAAAAGAAAGAGAGGATGGAGAAAGGAGGGAGGGAGAGTTTATAGCTGTGTTTTATTAATTCTTGAGGCTGGTGGCTAAAAGGATTGCAGTGGTTGGAAGAAAAAGAAACAACTGAGAAGTGGCTGTGTGATGAGGTAGATTTATTCCAATGTAAATAGGCAGGCTTGGCCCAGTGGCAAGGACTTCTGGTAAGGAGGAAGAAGAGGGGAAGAGGGGAAGAGGGGAAGAGGGAGGGAGGGAGGGAGGGAGGGAGGGAAAAGAGAGAAAGGGGATGGAGGAAGAGAAGGAGAAGGATGGAGGGGGATACATGAAAGGAAAATGTAGAAGAAGAAGAAAGAGAAGAAGAGATGGTATAGAGAGGGTGACAAGGGGAGGGGAGACAGAATGTTTTGACATTGAGAGAATGAAGAAATCGATGAAGGGAATAAGGGATGGGGACGATGGGAGCAAATGTGAGAGGATGAGCGAGGGCATAGGTAGGGGAAAGGGAAGGAAGGAGAGAGACTGACATTGTGAAACGAGCAGACAATGCACTGGCGAGGAGAGAGTGGAGGTAACAATGGGAGAGATGGAAGGACGGAGGAATTGGCGAAAAGAGAAAGCAAGGGGCATAAAGCTTTTGACCATTCTGTATCTATCTGTATCGCTGTAGTTAGAGGAAAAGGGGCTTGGAAGAATGATAAAACATGTCAGAGATAAGAGAAAAAGGCCGCAGCAAGGAGGGGAAAAGGGAGAAGAAGGAATATAAAAGGTAGGAAGGAGTAATGGAAGTAAAATCCAAAGCGAGAACCTACACCTTCGGGATGCGGAGGTTGAGTAAAATAAGCAAAACAGGAGCTCAGTCGGAAGGCCATAATGCAAACACACAAGAAATCGTGGAAGAAGAATGGGTGGAAGGAACAAAAAAAGGATGAGACGAGGAGGAGAACAAGCAGTCACGGAGGCGTCAGCAGTGTCTGAACTAAGGAAGGAAACAAAGGAGCGAAGGAAAAACTCAAAACATCGAGACTGACAGACATCAATTTACCTCTAACAGTGTGAAAGCAGGCTTTATGTCCTGAGACACTAAATCCCAGTCTAGTAGAAAAGGGATTATCTTGATCATCATTAATAAGCAAAATACCAAGAACCCTAAGCCGTCCTCTAGCTAATAAATCCTCCCTGATTCACATAGGAGCATAATTAATACAGACAGCGGGGGGTGGGAGGTTAGCGTCGACCGGACAGGAGTTAATAAGGAGGGAGTGAAAGAGGTGTGAAAACCTCCTAACTCCATATTGTGTCTTTAACACTCTGGACTATAGAAAGTTTAGTTTAAAGTCATTGAGTGAACAATATAACCCTGTGGAATTCATTAACTGCATGCACATACTGACATCAAAAGGAAAAGGGAAAAATTTTTTTTTGAGAGCTTAGTTTTAGGTTACAGAATCCAACACGGGGTGCAAGGGAATAGCAACTTGTCTCCTTCACAGCCGACTGGGATGAACCAGAGCATGGAACAGGGCCATCTCAATATGTTAATTGCACAAAAGCAAAGAAAAATAGCACAGCTTGCAAATTATTCCTCTTGGCAACATGAATGGAAAAATAATTGTATTTTGTGCATGTGTGTGCATGTGTTTGGAGGGTTCTGCTTGTGTATGCCCAAGTGCACAAGAGTGCAAAAAAATAAACTTTTGGTAATTTGTGTTAACTGACATTTGATGCCATTTAAAGGACCATGTTGCTGATTTTGAATTCCTTCCTTCACATGTTCTGTATTTAGATGGTTGCCAACCATTTTCTGACGCATGTGAGTTTTTAACTTAAATTGATTTCTAACTTTCATACAATATTGAGAAAGCTGGAACTTGGTAGAGATAGGTAAATGACTATAATTCCCCCCCCGTATTTATTTAGATGCATACATATTTGTCAAAACTTCACTCTTGTTTAGTAGTAAAGCATGTGTAAGTTCAAGGACTCTCTAGCATCCACTAGTTGAAATTTGACTGTCGATTAGTTGTGAATTGATGAACTATGTTGAATAGCCAAAAAGAAATCGCTTCCTTTAAAAGCATGGTTTTGGTATAAAGACTTGATGAGCCACCCATTAAGACATGAAGTCCTGGAGTAACAGCACTGTGCTCTCTGCTTCCCTTACAGAGATTACAAGGGACTCGAATAAATCTGATGAAGAGAAAAAAAACATCCCAGTAGTGTTGACCTTGACACATGATGGCTACGCTGTTAGGCTGAAATATTTACTTTTACGGTATGCTGGCCCAGATCAGGTGAGAGTGAGATAAAAGATGCAACAGAGCAGGAAGGGTGAGGTGAGCATTTTCTCGGAAAGAAATGGAAAGAGACATGAAACACCGGGAGTGTTTGTGGAGCTGGTGCATCCCAGTTTTATAAGCAACTAATAGTAAGGAGCACACAGGCCAGTACATCTTTAAACATGCCAGCATGCAGAATGAAGCTTCAGCCTTTGTAGTTTATCTTCATGCATGTTTTCACAAGTTCTGCAGGGGTTACAGCAGCCGAAACCCAAAAGTCCCACTTCTCATCAAAGCATGGCACATAGCCCATAAAAAGCTTGAACTATACAACACTTTGGCCAACAGAAGATTACTTTGTATCCTTGTGTAACTCTTAGTACGTTTTGACCTTAAAGAAGCTGATTTCTTCAAAAATGTTGCCTTATGTTTGCTTGACAGTAACTGACAAATTAGTAAGACACAAGAATCTTAAATAGTTAAATGCTTCGAATGACATGTAACCCTGTGAAAGTCAATGATGTAAGAGTCCCAATGTGCCCTGACAACAGTTCAATTAAATTAAGAGCTTTTTGAGAAGGAAAGAGAGAATTAAATGCACTCTGGGTGAGAAAATCTTTTTTTTTTCTCGTTTAACCATAAGAGGTTATTATCGCAAGGAAGGAAGGAAGGTTAGGGAGCTTGTAAAACTAAAACAGTTATGATCTACCGTGGTGGTCATGGCAGAAGTCCCCAAACATGCGTATATCTTGTAGCTATTAGCGCTGAACAGACATCCACTGGGGTCTGTTCTGTATTCTAAAAAGAAGTCACACGGGACTATTTGCTTCTTTGTCACTGGTGGGAGTAGTCTTAATGTTTCATCACAATACCCCTGACACAATTTCTAATATACCTGCGCCCACCTGCACACACACACACACACGCACGCACACACACACACATGAAGACGCACCGGCAGATGTGCGCACTCACCTCTACCAGCCCACCAGGCTCACTGAGAGCCTTGATTAAAATTTCCTCCATGTTCTGCTTCAGTTGGTGGCATGCTGAATGAAGTGTGTCCACACACAGATGGAGCTCTCTCGTACACACACACACACGCACACACGCACATACCTGTCAAAAATCTACAGGTGTGTCAAATTCCTCATCTGCATGAGGAAATGGGAAAACACCTCCAATAAAAAATGCCTTGCCTCTTATGCACTGAACTGTAGAGACACTAGCTTTTTTTTCAGCTTTTTTCTTTGCAAGTCAGCTGAACGGATAAAAGAAAGATGGCTTTTGTCTGCATGTATGGACGAGGTAGGGAAGGCAACGCAACAGGCTAGAATGCACGGCCTTGAAAAGCCTTTTTATATTCTTCTGAAGTCACTCTGAGTAAAATGAATGCAATAATAGTAAAAAATATATGAGATTGATCAAATGAGGTATTTAGTTGTTGCAACAGAGTCAAACCTCAGCATGTCACTAATGCAAGTGACCCTGCTACAGTAAACATACTGGAAGAGTGACATTAATCAACACAGTTCCATAGAGGGATTTCTATACTATACACTGCATATGCTAAAGCAGATTCTCAGCTATTTATGTCCTTTAACAGATTTAATTCAACAAGAATTCCATGCCAAGTCCAATTAAATGCCTAACAATGTCACACTATGGTCATATAAGAGGCTGTACTGATGGACTGCCAAAATTACATCGGTAGTGAGGGAAAATGCTGATTATGAGTTAATTAAATTAAGATTTAACGAGTTAAATGAAATAAATATTTGAGAGCCACCAATCTCACTTTTACAATTAATTATTAGTGGCCATCGCTCAAGCCTTTCATGGGAAAGTGAGAAGAGCCTCTACAGAAGTGGAATCAGCAGATCAGACACCCTCAGCTGGATTTGATAATAAATATAATAGAATTTATTGACAATAAAAAGAGCGATCAGCTGAGAGGGAGGGACCAGTGTGACTCTTTCTGTGTGTGCATGTTTCTGTCTCTCTATCCATCTCTGTCTACCTCCCCATAGGGAATGTTTCATTTGAAATTAATGGCGTCCGCTTTCGCTGCCAAATTTGCATTTCCATTGTATTACGTTAGGTGGAAGTCATTCATTTTCGGAAGGTGTGCAATCTGGGCTCACTTCAGCCGGGATGGTACAACATTTAAGTGTATAAAAACTGTGCGAATGCAGTTACAGTATATGATTAACACACACTGTGACACTGTAATTTTCTCAACAGCTAGCAGAAGTGCAGTTAGTCGGATAATATCCACTGCAGTAGATTCATCATATACATCATACAACGCATAACCAGCAGGAAGAACGACGTTTCTATTAATGGATTTCCTCTTCTACGCCTTCTCTTTCTCTGCCTCTGTTTGTTGTTACTAAGGTCCAGAGTTAAACTCCCCTCACCCCTCTGTCCCTTCACTCTGTCTCTGGGGTTATTATTATTCAAGTCACACCCAGTAGCTTCTGCATGCCTCTGATCTTTTTGCAGCAATTCCTTTCTACTTTTTTCCTTTTCTTTTTTTACCTGTAGTGCTTTCTCTCTCCTTTTGTTCCCCGAAGTCATAGTTTTAACACTATCGCCCATCCTTCATTGGCGTATGACCTTTATAGCCTTGATACACCTCTGCTTTTCAACATGCAGGCGGAGCAAAACTGTTTTGTAACACTTGCATTAAAAATAGAGCGTTTTTGTTCAGCAAGCCAAAGAATATTTATAAAACGCATGTTTAGTCATCGCACATCGACTGTCCTGATAACTCACAAAATAACCTCCAAAGAGGAAAAAAGTAGGAGCACGATACATAAAAAGAAATACGAATGTTTTAGCTATGAATGGTACTGACTGTAGGATTTAGCAATGTTCCTTTTGTCGTCATTAGAGACCACATTTGAATGTTCCTTTTATATTCATCCATCCGTCCTTTCATCCGTCCATCCCTTCCCCATTTCATTTTTGATTATGTGAGAAATATTTCTAGGGTCAGATGTCATTGGATTTCCTTACAATTCACCTCATCGCATCCTTCTCGCTTTCACTCCCACTTTATTGTGCTCTTTCCTTATTTGTCTTTGGATTTTTCAGAGGAAAGATGTATACTGGTAATACAATATATTGCTGCAGTAAACCACAACGTTTCCATCTCTCCTTCCGTTCCTCATTCCATCCTATTCTCTCGCTTTGTCTCTACCTCTCCCCTTTTATCTGTTTATACGGAGGTGGAAGTCAAGACCCTTTTGTTCACAAGGTTCACTTTTTGCCAGCGAGATAAAAACCAGTTTATGTCTGACCCTTTCAGTATGGGTGATGATAACTTTCAGCAGCCCACGTATTGTATTGTAGTTAATGTACACAATCGTCCTTGATGTACCTTCATTAATGCGCAAGCAAACAGAGTACACAATCACGCAATAAAAATCCACATTAATGTTGATGAAGATGGATAATTGACTGTAGAAGACGAGCAGGCATGTGATTGGAAAACTGTGTGGGTGTCCTTGAGCAAGACACTTAACCCCCCCCCCCAACTGTTTAGGGGCCAACAAGTAGAGGACTTCTGTTGTCTTGGGCTGCTTCAAGATGAGTGGGCGTTTGGTTGTGTGAATTTGAAGCAGCACTGCTTCGAAAACGCTGGCATATTTAGTTGCAGCCTTGTTCTCGCTCGATAAAAAGGTTTAGACACACCAGCATCCCCAGTATGATAATAATCTCTATCTCTCTCGTGTTTTCACCAACCAAACCAAAGCATGTTGACATATTTGGTCTGAAAGAAACACACGATTATAGTGCTGCCCATCCATAAGCAACACGTGCTAATGATGGAACACATATAAGAGGTTTCTGGCATGTAGGATGGTGTGTGCCTGTTTCATTGCTGTTGTCATTGCTCCACTTTGTTACCCTCGAATGAGCATTTAGGCACATACATATGTATACTTAGACCCTGGTTTGAGATAGGTTCACCTTAACACAAGCTGCCACTTTATTGTTTATCTCATGAAACAGGCACACACACACACACACACACACACACACGCTGTGTGAATCATGGATTATAGCCTTACTGAGGCGCATAAAAACACATCTCTTGCCTCCCACCCAGCTAGCTGGCATACTGTTACACATCACAAGAGCCCATGTCAAAACCACAGAAAGGCCTCGAGCTGCCTCATAGCGCGTGAATGTGTGTGTTTGCTGCTTGCTGATTCTTTAACTGTTTTCATGGCTAGCACAACAGCTATCAGTGCTCATCTCAGTGTGCAACCTGTGCTCTTTGTCTGGAAGACGGTAATTGTACTTAAACTGAATGCTAGAGTTGGACCACCCTGTCAGGGTCTCCTACCACAAATGATCTGGATTGCTCTCATTTTATTTTGGCACGATGTGGATCGAATGTTATTTTAGCACCGGTGTAGCTCTGAGTGTGTATGTGTGTGCGTTTGCATCATGCAGGTTCAGGAGGGTCCAGATTCAAGCTCATGTTTTGGCAAAAATCCATCATGATAAACTAACACAGAGCCAGTTCAAACTTCTGGGTGCTGCTCTGTAGCTGATCTTGACATTTGATCTTCTTGCACAGGAGTGCAAGAGAAAGCAGAATTAGCTTAATAAATTACCTGTGGGGCATAATAAAGAATCCCATTTGTTACATAATCTAAATGTTGAGTGGTGTCAGTGTGGAACAAGCTTTTAACAAAAGATGAACACCTTCATTATCCCCATTAGCAAATTAGGTGACAAAGTACACAAACATATTATCCAATCTGTGCACCGTTGTTGCCGTTTTACAGGTGTAACTTTTTACTGCACCCAGTGCACATGGCAGTAAACTTGGGCAGCATCTGAGGATTTTTATTTCATTTTTAATGGCCTCTTTTTAAACTTGTCAAGGGTACGCGTGCAACTGTTTTACCAATGACATACAATTTTCAAAAGGAAGTGACTCGGTTCATCATAAAGTGAAGGCCACAACACGGTCAAGGTTATTTGACAACAGCACATTCCTTCTTGTGTCATTTTCCAGCTCTATTTGTGGTGATGACACGCAGTATCTCTGTATCTTGGCAGAGCATTTACAGTTACGTGAACAATTGCCGCCAAAGTGTTAAGTGATTTTTCCAGCAGATGAATATCCATTTCTTTAAGTAAACACATGCATACATGCAAAAATGAATGCTTGAAATCAGGCGATACAATGCCATTAAGAAACATAATAATACTTATAAACACTGAACCTTTTTATGCTTCCCATAAGAAATAAAGCTAATGCAATAATATACTACAGGTCTGACCAAGCTATGACTCCATACACAGTGGTTCAAATGTAATCCGAGTTAACCAAGGCTTGAGACGTTTAGGACAGCTATTTCAAGATCATGGCAATTCTATTCAGTTCAACTGAGTTTTATTTATATAGCGTCATATCATAGCAAAGTTATCTCAGGGCACTCTTTCATATAGCGCAGGTCTAGACCGACTCTTTAATCAATCAATCCAATCAATGAGTCATGCAACTTAATACAGTAAGTAGCAGAAAAAAACTGAGAAAATCTGTTTGCAGTCATCACGACTGGCCAGAATGTGCCAGTTGAGACCAATGTAATAAACAGATTTGGCAACATTCCTAATTGATGCCAGATCTCAAACATGGCTCATCCCATGTTAGCCCTTGAGATTTATCTGCACATGAAAACTAAGTCTAATAGACCTCTCAACCCACCCTGCTGAGAGTCTAGCTTCCCCACAGCTTCCATGTTGTCAGTGATTAGCTCTGGCCGTGTTTGTTGCCAGCTACGATGTCTGGTTTCTATGGAGTCCAACAGAGACAGACATCTGGAGCTGGGTCGTCAGGACAACATGACAGTATGGGTCAGGATTGCTGGGGCAATGGCCTTGATCGCAGACCTCAGAAGAGAGTGTGTGTGTGGCCAGTGTGACGACACCACCCTCTCCATTCACCACCGCTTCCCAATCATAGATACGCAGGACCAGAACATTAAGGTGAACGTCAGAGGTCCAGCATGTGTGGAATGCTCATTAGTGTGTTCATCAAAACATCACTTGAGTTGAGTGAAGCTAATTGGTATTCAGGCCTTTTAATGGGTGGATAGAATCCTTTGGGCGTGTTTTAGAAAGAGACAGAAAAAAGAGAGTGCAAGTGCAAGTGGGGGAATGAGCACCGGAAAAGACAGAGAGTGATAAAGATAAATGTACAACACCTACTGCAGAGAGGAACTGTACATTTGCTGCCCACAAATGGCCCATCCACCATTTACACCTTACCACATATACTTCAGGCGCCACATTAAGACATCCGAACTTGCTTCTGGGAATGTTATATCTTAAGCTCTCTTCCAGTAAGTCTTCATGCATTGAAACCAACATGAACACTTCCTGGAAGGCAAACCTGGAGGACAGTCGGAGCATTACCCCCAAATTCCAGTACAGCAACTGAGGAAATGTTCACTGTGAAATTCATAAAAGCTGTTGCACTGCCCATTGCACCGTGTCCGATGGAAGCTTCCAAGCTCAGATGCTGCTCAGGTTTAAATTCCCAGTGGTTGACACAGATGCTCTTCCCTATGTAGTGCATTTAATTAGGGTGAAAATAGAAGATGCTTAGAGAACACAAACTTCAGGAAACACTGACGAGTTCTCCAACTTGACATTATTCAAGACATTTTGGTTTTCAACATCATTATAAATCATATCATGCCTTAAAGAATTAGTATCAAGTATAAGTATTAGTTTCCATTAGATTCATAATTACTGCGATAGATAGATAGATAGATATACATAGATATAGATAGATATACATAGATAGATATTAATACTATCTATGTATATCATACTGACTGGCAGAAAAATGAACAAATTTGAAAAAATAACCTCTTTGGCAGAAATAATTAATGTGATATTGGTTCTCCTCTGTTTTGGCTCACACTCTCGATACCAACCTGCGGAGGATATGTAGTTTAACTAAGAATTCTGAACATTTGCTTTCAACATTATTAGGCATTTTCCCAAAAATATATAATTATAACAGAGAACTCGGGTGTCTGTCTGTAGATTGTGGTGATATGAAAGTCTGTTTGAGTTGAGCTTTTGCTTGTATCCACTTATACTGAGAAGTATTACCTTATTAATTGAGGAGGACACTCAGTCTGCAGAAAACCTAAAGGGGCCCATATGGAATGATAAAGTACAGGGCCACTATTTCCTTTTAAAAGGCCCATAATGGAATACCTACTCTTTGTCCTGGTAACACCTATGGTAGTGCTTAATAAATGAACCACTTGTGATGTACTTGAATTGCCTATCAAGACACAAAAGGAGCCTCTAAGGAGGACATACCTCTCTCAATACGGATAAAGCCATCTATGGTACTTTCTATTTGACATCTGCAGGTCAAACAAGGAGACAAGTACTGGAGGAGGGAGTACAGGGAGCAGAGTGAGGAGGCCTGGGACAGGAGGAGAGGAGGAGAGGAGGAGATGAGACTGACGAGAGGAGGAGATTAGACAGCTTAAGGTCTTAAGACCAGAGTCTGAGGAGGTGAGGTCGTCTCGAGAGTTGCAAGTTGAGAGAAGGGAAGGGAGATAGAAAAAAGTGAGAGAGAGAGTGTAAGGGGGAGGAGGAGTGTGAACAGGAATCCATTATGGCATCCAGTAAGCTTACTCTCTTCACTCCTGCCTCCTGGGCTCAATACCACATCCCCTGATGCGCACGCACACACACACACACACACACACACACACACACACACACACACACACACATACACTCCCATAATGTAACTTTCCCTGAGGATTCAGTAGACCAATTCTCTGTATTGATTTTGATGGAGACCTGAGCAGCTGCTGAGAAAGACTCACTTCAGACAGAGTGGACCTAAGCTTTAACATAGAAAGATATGTGTACGTGTCAAGAAAAAGAGAAAAGGGAAGGAAACGAGAAAATGAGGCTATCAATGGCTTCTGTCGTATGCATGCGTGTAAGTACATGTAAGTGTGTGCTTTTCCTCACGACACGCACGACGAGTATTTGCACATTTACAAATATAGATGTTTGAGCTGAGGGTGAGGAATAAATGGACGCCGTTATAAAATAGAAGTGAAACATTCAACCACAAAGGTAGCATAAAAATAACTGCCACACAATCCAGATTTTTTAATAGATTAGCATCTATTTTTGGCCGTTTGAAAACAGAAGAAACAAAAGCGCCACTTTAAGCAAGTCGAAGAGAGCAGCAAATTCATCCATCACTCTCCACAGCCGTGATGCGCTTAGACATGTGAGGTTCCTATCTAATGGGCTAGTAAATAATGCAAATGCAGAGCGTGTTCATTGCTTTCTACGACATGCACCCATAATTTGTGAGGTTAAGTTGAACTTCTTCATGTGTAAAACAAAGTATTTCCGGGGAGGACAAGACTGAGATTGTGCAGAGTTTCTTCAACGCAGCAGGTAGAGCTGGTTGTCGATTAATTGCAGGTTTAGTGGTTCTCTTGCTCTTCTTGTCCATGTGTCCAATGGTCCTTGAGCAAGACACTTAACCAATGAAGGATAAACTGTACACCATCAACAGATTTAGAAAAAAAGACTCAACTCATTCAGTCAGCATGGTCCCCCGTTGGGTCATCCATATTAACGCAGCATCCTCTGCCTTGTGGTCTTGTGGGGTTTTTTTTCAAGCTGCTGGGGACAGATGATAAAATCTGCACATGAGTACTGGCCCTCAAGCTTTCCTCCTCAGGGCCCAGCTGAGTCGCACAGCACTAACCCGGAGACTTCAACAATCTGCTGCCTGACAAAACACTGCAGCTTACCTTCTCTCTACGGACGAGGCTACCTCTTTACCTCATATGCCAAAAACGTTAGTGTAGAAATGGATTCATGTCTGCTTTAACACATTTCTTCAAACGCAAACACACTCCCCTGACCTTTTCTCTAGACTTTACTCTGAGCATTCTTCTGAGCAAACACGGTTAGTCACTTTACACACACTGGGTCCACGCCAGTGATATGAAATGGGCTATATAAATAAAATTGACTTTGACTTCACAGTCAGCCACTTGGACATAACGGCTAAAAGACAAAGAGAGGAAGACCAATATACTACTTGGTCACCACATAACTACTGTACGATATGAGACTGACATGACAGTATGACTGACATAATTATGATATGTCATATTTAGTTATCTGCACACATTTGGTTTTTGCATTGATGACATTTCTTTATGTCACTCACACGCTCACACCTGAGTGCCATATGGCGGCACAGTGAAGTCAGTGGTTACAGTGAGTTACATCAGACAGTTACGCCAAACCAGTGAGCCAGCTGGACTGGAAACAAACGCTGACTTCATACTGTGGGACTTTGCCAAACAATAAACTGAATTATACTACGAGTAATTTCAGTCCAGCAGTTGGATGGATTAAACAGCCAGCATTTAAGAAGCAGCAGAGACGTTTACACTATCCTTGGTCTGGAGTGTATTTGTGTCGTATAGTATGTAGACCAAGGTGAAGAGGTGTCGGCACAGTTCTGAATGTAAAGCTCTTTTACGAGTGCGACACATTTCAACACAGGTGCAAAATGGTAACATATATGGGTAAGAAACATCAGAGATCTGAAGGTTTCAATTGCCAAACTGGAAAGTGTTTTGCTGTTGTTGTCTTACTATGACATATGATAGTCATTTGGTCCGTCCACACTTGAGGCTCGAGTGGAGGGGCATAAAAGACAAAGATGTGTGCTTACCCTATTTTCTGCCCACTAAAGTGGTTCACTGACTTTTCAATGTCCTTTCCTAATATTCCTCGGCATGGTTCCATAATGATATCTATTTTCTTTTTCTTTTCAGCGCCTGACCTAAGCTAAATTCCCCTCAGCAGATCATAACACTCAGCTATCCCCATCTCCTCCTCTATCTCTTCTTGCACATTGTAGGACATTTTCCTGTAACCTTTGCTCGTCCCATCACACTGCAGAGCTTCCAATCGCAAAAAGGAAGAGTGAAGCTGTTCCTGTTACACAACTGGCCTGACTCTAGCGATGGCAGAAATACAGTCCAATACGCTTCCAGTATGAGGCCACTGTTAAACATGACAAATGATGAGAAGGGAAGCAGTTGTATTAATATAACTTTAAAGACAATATGCTAAACTGAAGTGGAGCTGCCAGCAGTCATTAGCCACTTTAATCAGTCAAAACGATAGTTTGTTAAGAAAGAGTTTTCTGTCGGCTTAAAATAATAATACGCTCGCTCATAATCATTTAATAAACCAGCTCAGTGAGAGGAGAATGAATTTAGTAAATAATATTCTATGTGGTAAATAAAGTCTGTTTATTTACTGTGTGAGGATGAGCACATACTGTACCAGTAGTTTTCAAACTATTTTAAACTACAGCATCCCTTCATAAGAAATTCGTAGTCATAAAATGTCCATAAAATGCTTAGAAATCATTAAAAAAAAGCTTACACCTCCAGAACCTGCCTGAGAGTCATAACATTTTTAAGTTTTCTTCAGTATCAAAGTACTTTCAATATTTTTTTTTACATTACTGAGGGGGCAAATAAGGGGCAGCACTCACTTGTGTGACTGTGGGTTAATAATTGTACTCCTTTAAATAAAAAAAAAGACCAAACATCATTGATCATGACAGCCAATGGATGTCCACCCTCACCTCTGGGACAACCAATCATATGCTCTCACCTGAGTCACAAAGTGAGGCCAGTGGGCTTCTAAAGACCTGGCATCAATAAAGTCATGAGGGGGCCTCCGGGTAAATGAGTTTAGCGGTGATTAATGAGATGGCCGCTTAATGGGACACTGGCACACTATTGGCTGAACGTCAGATGGGAAATCACCAATCACAGTGCAGGATTGTGTGTAGTACTACTCAGACTCATCTGCTGAGTCAGAAAGAAGACAGACAGAGAGACCTGAGGCTTTTTGAGAGGAAATAAGAGGAAAGAGGAAGAGACGGAAACAATAAGAGCTTGAGCTGTGTGCGTGGCACCAAATTATAATGAGTAATGGAGGAAATAAAGCAATTCAAATGCACACAAGCTGATGGGAGACGTCCTCTCAACTGCTTCACTTTGTCTCTACACACACACACACGCACACACACACACACACACACTCTGAATATCAACATTCTTCTCCCTACATTTCCATTTCAAATCTCTGGTGCTGGGCAATTGTGCGTGTGTGTGTGCACGTGTGCGTGTGTGTGTGCACGTGTGTGTGTGCATTGACTGTATGTGTACACACTTTCCTCATTTGATGTGAAAGGGATCCATTGAGCTTATTTGTACAGCCTGTGTGTATTTGTGTGCGCGTGTATGTGTGCAAATCTACAAATTGTGTGTTACGTATAATATGTGTCTGTTTGTGTAATGAGTGTGTGCGTGTCTGTGGTCCCAGTGTAACCGGCGGTGGTGTTTTATTCCACTTGAAGCTGTTTATGCTGCCTGGTTAAAGTTTGATGAGACCTCTGCTAGTAAATGAACACAGTTAGGAATTCGGAGAGACGCATTGCGGAAAATACATCAAGCCTGTGTGTGTGTGTGTGTGTGTGTGTGTGTGTGTGTGTGTGTCTGCCACTCTGTCAAAATTTGCAAAACTGAATGCATGTTTGTTTGTTAGTGTGGAATGAGCGTCCGTGCACGTCCATCTGTGTGTATGTGGTTGTATGTGTATGCATGTGCTTCATCTATGAACCCAGCCTGCACGGTGTGTTTGTGCGTGTTTGTGTGTGTCGGTGGCGGAAATGAGAGTGTGTGAGATTGGCATGTAATTATCAGAGTGTCAGCTCAGTTATACTCTGCTGGGTCATTCATCCTCTGACTGTCATCGCACTACACCCTCTAGGACTCCACTATCCTGAGAGTTAGTGTAAGTATATGTTTGAGTATGAGTGTGTGTATGTGTGTGCGTGTGATACATGCCTCCACTCTACAATTCCAAGTGAGAGAGAAAAAAGTGCAGATATCCTAGAGGGGAAAAAAAAAAAACCCCACCATGGATGAAGTCCAGCATTACTTCAAAGCTGTCTGCTTCCTCCACACTGGGGTGAAAACTAGTATTCACTGTAGTTGCTCTTAACTCGCATTAGGACTTAAATTTGACAAAGTCTGTGAAGTCACATCGCACTGAATAAGAAGTTATGTAAAATCCAAAGGCAAACATGCAAAAGCATAAAAGACGGATCACTTACAGTACAGAACAAATGCATTTCTTTTACTTAGAAAGCTCATGTATTTATATAATTTATAATCACTTAAAAATGATGATAAAAAGGTTACTAAACTCTAAATTGCATATATAGAGGAGGGTGAATTGAGTTTTGATGTTCTAATTAACCTACATCCATTTAAACTACACTTTGTCCTTGAGTCCAGGCATGTTTATCAGTGTCAAGAAAAGAGGCATTTTTAAGGGGCTTTAAGTCCGCTTGCTAAAACCGTCCCCATAAATCGTAAAACTAAAGTGGATGAAACTGGATGTAACCCAAAACTCCCAACATTTTAAACAAATGAAACCAAAAATGTCTGCCAGGATGAATACCACCTTATTAGTTTTTTGATGCAGTGCTTCCACTTTCAAGAGCTTCCATTATTACTATTCTATTCCTAAAAGCAATCATTGTTGCTGCTATAATCACGTCACAAGGACATGCAGTCAAAATCAATTTCATTGGTTTTTTGATGTCTTTATATGAGCTCTAAGAGTGAGTTTTACTTTTTGTCTGATGAAGAAGACTTTACTTTACTGCATGTTACTGTGCGGAGAAATCAACCCATAATCTTAACCACACGGTAAAAAAATAATAATAATTAAATAACATTTCATTGGCAGTCATAAAGAGTGAATTAAATGTTGTCATAGAGCTGCATTAGCAATTAAAACATATCGGGGACCATTAGATGGAATCAGCTTCTCTGTTGCTGACAGATGTGCCATAATGACAAAGTAATCATGATGCGTACAGCTGCTGAATCACACATTTCAGTAATTCTGCAAAAAAAAAAAACTGAAGGAAAAGACAAAAGGAAGTTGGTTGGTGGCATTTCTATCGCATCTGTAAATAAATCGTTACTGTTTAGTTTTCTACAAGAAGGTTCTTTTTTTGTCTTTGAAAATAGCCACTAATTGTTCACAAAGAATGCAACACGCTGCAATTCAAATCAATACGTATGCAGAAATAAAATAAGGAAATTCATGCACACAGCAAAAAAGACCGCCATGACTGTTGTGCTCATTGTAATGCACCTTTTATGTACCAAACAACAAACCAGCTTGTGGGCTATCAGGCTTTGTGAACCATGAAGAATAAGTAATTACATAAAACTAAATAGAATCAGATCTTCATTGTTGACTCTGAAGGACCACCCGTGGTCACATTGGAAAGACGGATGTGTTTATTGATGTGTCAAACAAGTGTTATTAGATCAGTGGGAGCCCCATCAGGCATCATGAAAAATAAATACCAAGCAATTAAGCAGAAACGAAAGCGGCTCTCTGACGTCGACATCACAGCAACATATCTAGGACTTCACAGCGGCTAGCAAGGCTTGTGTTTGTCTGTTTGCCTTTAAGTAGACGCTCTGTCACGATCCGTGAACAATCAATTCGAATTAATTTGAGGTTTCAAAAAATAATCTGTCCTTTTGTGCAAACTTACAGCAGCAATGCAGATACGATGACTCTGCTGAATATCTTCATTTGCATATATGGAAAAAAAAAAAAGATTTGACAATAGTGCACAATTATGCAAAAATGAAAAGCAATCAGCTTTCTTTTCTTAACACATCATCATTTTTTTTTTTTTTTTGAGCTGATGTAAAACTGTGTTTCAACCGTCTATTAGTCACACAAAGCAAGACTGCTATCATGCTTGATGAACAGTGAAGCGCAACTAAGCACAAATGCAGCAAAGGAAAGAGTCAGTTATTTAATTTTATGGTCCTACAGGATGATTAGCCTTTGGTAGGGATTCTGTGTTCCAAATATGGCTGTTATGATGAATGAAACATAGAGGGGTGAACACAGGCAGCTGCTGGCAGCACATGTACATCCAAATGTACTGGCAAGGTGTTTTTAACCTAGTGCAGGTGATTCATGCGCAAATGATTACTAATTAGTTTTAATGATTGACCTTTTTATTGGTAATTTTTCTCCCGTTTTTAAGTCCAACTATTTGCTTCATTGAACACGGCAACCAGAGACTGTCCTACCAAAAAAAAACAGAAAACATGTTTATGTTCAAGTGACAAAGCCCTCTAGGGGCTGTAGTAATTATGACGGGCGCAAACGGTCAGGTGACGGCGTCTGCATATTGAGGACTCCATCGGACTCTAACAAGGACCGCTGTTCATTCCCCGTTTCCAATGGTGAGTCAACATTGCTATTTTTAAAGCATGACAATGCAAGTTTCCCACCCTAAGAGTTTATTATTGCAGCCGTGACGACAAGAGTCCCCTAAGCTTTGCAAAGTACGTATCTTAACCCAACCCCAACAAGTCGTTCTTGTGCCTAAACCTAACCAAGCCTATGAACAGATTTATTTTTCAACAGTTTTGGGCACCCTGCCTTCTTTTATTCCTGCCATTTCTTTTTGTTCTTTAAATGTGTCAAAGTGCAGTAAGAAAGCAGCCATGCTGATCACCTTAATGTGTCTCTGCATGGGAAAGTCTGCCTTTTGATGTTTTTGCTCCAGATGCTTCAATCTCAAAAATATACTCCCATTAAATTAGATCACAGAATTGTGTGTAGGTATTATTTATCTGTTGCTTCATGTGAACTGTTGCTCTCACCTAGCTGGCTATACCTCTGCAAGAAAGGCAACTAGGATGACCTAATATCTGGTCGAGCTCCTAATATGTTTTACACAGGAACCTGCTGGTCTATCACAGAGGTCAAGAGTGATCAAAGCTTCTCCAGTTTTTCAGTACAATGGATGAGTGTGTGAAGATGGAGAAGGATTTTACAGTGACATTCATTTTTGAATCTGCAACCAGCCAACCTTCACTGTATGGAGTCATTGATACTGTAAAGATCCTTGAGGTGTTTTCAAAAGCTCTGAACATTGGCCTGTCATGGAAAGCACCGGAGAAAGGGCACTCTGTGTCTGGTGCTTACTGTTAATTGAAATGTAGTATTCATTTTGAGAAAACTAGCAAATGTAACAATTTAACAATTATCTCTGCTGTAGCAATGTTCAAACCTGTGAAATAGGCTACAAACTGTCTTCACCATGGACTCATTTGTTTGGAGTAATTATACTAAGGTATCACAGTTAATTAGGCAATGTGATGCTCAGAAATGCTTTCGGAAATCTGGTGAATGCTCCCTGTGGGGCTAAATTTCTGGCATCCACAATACATTACTGATGATTTGCCTTGGTCTCCCAGGGTGCTGAAGCAATCTGCAGACATGAGAGATAATGTCAGCTGTACAGTACATGCGATACATTACAAATTCACTGAATAAACAGACAAAATTGATACATAATGGAGAGTAACAATTCTCCAGCAGCAGCGTTATGAATATACTCTGCACCCTGCAAGGCCGGTGAGTGGGCGCAATGCACCGATCATCCATAACGTGATGACAGCATGGGAACCCTGACCGGTCCCTATGTGCAACAAACTGCGATGCTCTGTGTGTTCAGACACCTTTCCATCAGAACCAGCAGTGACGTTTTCAGCAGTTTCAGCTACAGAAGCTCTCCTGTTGGATCTGACCACACGGATCAGCCTTCGCTCCCCACGCGCATCACTGAGCCTTGGCCGCCCATGATCCTGTCGAGCAGTTTTCCTTCCTTGGACCACTTCTGGTAGGTACTGACCACTGCAGACTGGGAACACCCCACAAGAGCTGCAGTGTTGGAGATGCTCTGACCCAGTTGTCTAGCCATCAGAGTTTGGCCCTTGTCAATGTCGCTCACATCCTTCTGCATGTCCATTTTTCCTGCTTCAACACATCAACTTGGAGGACAAAATGTTCACTTGCTGCCTCATATATGGGGGGATATATTAGGCAGCAAGTGAACAGGTGCCATTGTAACAAGATAATAAATGTTCTTCACTTCACCTGTCAGTGCTCATAAAGTTATGGCTGATCGGTGTATGTCTATATATATATATATATATATATATATATATATATATATATATTAATGATAATACATTTTCAGTATTTCTGGCAGTGAACAGGACCACAGCATCTGTAACACTGGCAGCAGAATAAAATCTTTTCTGTTAATAATTCACTAAATCACAGGACTAAGAGATCAACTAATTATATCTACTAACTCTCCAACTCCAGAAAGAAATTAGCTGAGATCATGATGGACAATAAATATTCAGATATTCAGAACATAAAATACTTCACCACCAGAATCAGTGGTATGATGAGACTGAAACACAACAGAAAACAGTGTGAGGAAGAGTTACCAGCTTACATCAACACTGAGGACAAAACATTCACTCGCTGCCTAATATATTCCCTCCCCCCCCCACTGACAGGTGCCATTGAAACCAGATAATCACTGTTCTTCACTTCACCTGTCACTGCTCATACAGTTATGGCTGATCAGTTTATATTTGGTCATATTTTTCACACAGCATTTTCAAGTAAAGCCTATACAGCTGCAGACACTGTGTTCACAATTATTAGGCAAGTTGTATTTTTGAGGATTAATGTAATTATTGAACAACGACAGTGCCCTCAGTCAATCCAAAATGTTAATAACCCTCAAACCTGAATAATCAAGAAACTAAAAGTGAGGTTTTGGCTTTCTTAGGAGAACATCTATGTGTGCACACTTATTGGGAAACTAAATGACAAACGACAATTTTCCCATCTCACTTATTTGGTTTCATCTGTTAAGGGCCCACATGTTCTCAATAGGGTGGAGTACTTCGATGCATGCGATGGAGCATTGTCCTGCATAACAATCATGGTCTTCTTGAAAGATGCAGACTTTTTCCTGTACCACTGCTTGAACAAAGTGTCATCTAAAATCTGCCAGTAGCTTTGGGAGTTGATTTTGAGTCCATCTTCAATACGAAAACTAGCTTATCTTTAATAATGCCAGCCCATACCAACCAGTACCCCACCTCCACCTTGCTGGCGTCTGAGTCGAAGTGGAGCTCTGTGCCCGTTACTGATGCAGCCATGGGCCCATC
>JAVQJF010011721.1:0-12687 GCA_036023855.1 Gadopsis marmoratus
GTCTGCCTGACTGTCTGCCTGCCTGCCTGTCTGTCTGCCTGTCTGTCTGCCTGTCTGTCTGTCTGCCTGACTGCCTGCCTGCCTGCCTGCCTGCCTGCCTGCCTGTCTGTCTGTCTGCCTGTCTGTCTGCCTGTCTGTCTGCCTGTCTGTCTGCCTGACTGTCTGCCTGCCTGCCTGCCTGCCTGTCTGTCTGTCTGCCTGTCTGTCTGTCTGCCTGACTGTCTGCCCCTCTGACTGTCTGCCCCTCTGCCTGCCTGCCTGCGTCTCTGTGTAAAGGCAGACTCACCTCGTACAGTCCTGGTTTGAGGATCTGGAAGGCGACGCTGAAGGACAGGGTGCTTCCTCTCCGACAGTGACCGAGGTTACTGAGGGGGGTGTGACAGACCACAGCAGCCAGCGCTGCATCGTCACCCTGACCACGCCCTGAACACACACACAGGTGTATGTCTGCTTTTAGTTTGTAGTGTAAAGGGGTGTGAAGCTCAACATTACATCCTTTGAGTTGAATAAATCAAACATCTGCAGTTTAACACACACTGACCCTCTGGAGTCCACACGAGTCGAACAGCCAGGAAGTCCTGCAGGTTGTTGAGCAGAACATATTTGACCTTGAAGTGTTCCTTCACCCTGACGGTGCTCGGACAGCTGGCCGTCATGACGAACTGCGGCCGGTCCAGACGGATACTGGGCAACCTGGGGGGCATCGTATTTCTGAGCTCAGTTTTCAGCTGAACTTCAGGATCTTCATCAGTGTTTATACAGAATAACTCTGAACATGCTTGAGTCCCAGTCGTGAGTCTTCTCTCACGTTGAACAGAAGTAGCCTGGTGGCCAAAGAACCCCCCCCCCAGAACCCTGCTGCTCGGCCTTTACCTGTAGTGGGTGTAGATACAGTTGGTGAAAGGCATCTTGGGAGTTGACCACTGCAGCACAGCGACCAGGGGAACCTCCAGCCCCTGAACACAACACACATCACACGTGCTGCGATGAAATAAATATTTAACATATATATAAATATTATGAGCACAAGCTGAACTTTTAAACGTCTTTAAGCTTTGTTTAATCACGAAGGCCTGGCTGAGCACAGCAGCTTCCTGTTCAGGTAGACAGGTAACAACACAACACAAACACGCCCAGACCTCGTTGGAGTCATCTTGCGGCATGTCGTTGAGGTGCAGCTGGAACAGGAAGTCGTGCTCCTCCAAAGCGCTGAGCATGCTGGGAAGGCGGCAGGCCAGGCTGTCCACCCTGCAGAAGGACGCCATGCCGACCTCACCTGACTGGTGGCTGCAGAGCAGGAGACCAAACCATCGGCAAAACATCATGCAACACTGCGTAGCGTCACGCAGCAAGACATAACGTAACGTGATGTAACAGGACTGAAGGTAACAGAACGTGACGCACCAGAGTGGAGTGTAACAGAAGGTAGCACCACGTCGTGTACGTAACAAAATATAACATAAGTAACTGTAACACAATAAAATGTAATGTAACAGCAGATTGTATTCTGTTAAGTTCTGTTCTGTAACGTGTTGCTACACAACGGAACAGAGCATTAGAACACGTTGTAATCAGTGACAACAACATGACACCAGAACATCAGCACACCAAGCCACAGAAACATGATGATGTAACACAACAAGTCACACGAAGACACACATTTACGTACCACACATTGTCCACCAGCAGCACGGAGCCGTCGGGCATCATGGGAAGGTAGGAGGCGTTGAGGTTTGGTAAAATCCGAACGTCCCGAATGCTCAGCTCCTCCTGAGAGGACTCGTTCAGCACTGAGAGGACAGACAGGACCTGTGTTGTGTTACTCTAAATACATTTTATTAAGTACAAAACACTGGAACTCTGTCGCTGTTCAGTGAGACGCATCAACTCAGCTGATTACAAAGCTTTAAAACACACATGTGGATGCTGATTTAATGTTGTCCGCGCTCAGATTCGGGGAAAAGAGAAACCTGGTCACCAGAGATACTGCTGGTTCCTCATGCATTATACCACGACTGTGCTGCATCCCATAATAACAGTGCAAGAGTTGATGAAGAACGATGTCCGACCTTTGAGGATGGCGAGCTGCCTCCCAGACACGGTCATCTGCTTACAGCGGACGGTGGGCGGCGGCAGGACGGTCAGAGTGGTGCTCACTGTGGACGGGAGGAGAGCAGTCGATCAGCCTGAAGGTGGCGTGCAAACACTCATGTCTGAAGACCACACCCCTCATTAACCGCTTCACACGGACTTTACTGCTTTTATCATGGGATGTTTCCATTTTCCTGCCCTCTAAACCAAAGCAGGTGGATCATTAGAGGTCAGGGATTTAACTTCGCCTTCTTCTGCCTTCAAACGTTTTCACTGAACATTTCATGATCTGGTGTCTTCAGCTGGTTCACGTCCAGTCAGCACATTCTGCTGCTCCACAGTGTGTGTGTGTGTGTGTGTGCGTGTGTGTGTGCGTGTGTGTGTGTGTGTGTGTTGTACCCTGAGCCTTGAAGGTGTTCAGGTCGTGTCTGAAGGTGTGTGTTGGTTCCCGCTGCTGCAGGACACTCAGGTATCCGAGCTCCTGCACCTCAGCTTTCTCCGCCTCCCTCTTCCACACCGTGACCATCACCTGAACACACACACACACACACACACACGCAGCTTGAAGCAAACCCCAGATCACCGTTTTGTGCCGGTTCCCTGGATCACGTCTGAGTTTTCTAACAGCTTCACACTTTCCTCTGAGGGACCGGGTCCAGGCAACTCTCCAGCCCTGACATCATACCGTACATCCAAAATGAGGCACACAGACGCTCATCCTGACCTTGACTTTTAGGGTGCTGACGGGGAGTTTGTCCAGCGAGACGGTGAGAGGGAAGATCACTTCATCTGTCAGCACCACCGGCTCATCCAGAGGAGACTGACACAAACACAAAGACGAACAAGTGTCAGACAGCAGCAGCTCTGCAGGACGCAGCGCTGAACTCATTCCTTTAGTTTAGCAGGTGTCATGTTCACCAGCTAAGCTTAGCGTGTTAGCATGCTAACATTAGCATTAACACAGTGCAGCTGAGGCAGGTGATTGTGTTGGACACATTAACGTGTTGACCTGATGGTGGCGCTAGATGAAGAGTCGGAGGATCACCACAGTTATTACGGTTCATCCTGAGGGGAACATGAATGTGTGTGTTTAATGGCAAGTCATACTTTGACCTGCTGGTGGCGCTACAGGAGGAGTCAGGGGGCAGCAAAGCCAGTAGGATCCATCCTCTGGGGAACATGAACTCACGAAAATGAACTAAATTTCATAGGAATCCATCTGATAGTTGCTGAGATGTTTCAGTGTGGCTCAAAGTGACAGTCAGTGCTTGCTGTACCTGAACAGGTGCCCTGCGGAACTCCCTCGCCGCCGTGCCAGATGAGTTGTGGATGAGCAGCGGCTTGCAGTCCCTGAAGCTCCGACACCGGGAGTCCACCCTGCTGCCGAGCGTCGCGATGGCTGCTTCCGCTGCTGCAATGTAGTCCTCCTCGCCGTCCTCGTTGGCCTCGTCCCCGCTGCTCTGGTAGTCGTGGTGATGCTGGTGGTGGTTGCCTCGATGGCGGCTACTCTCACCTGGACTCACGCTGGCCACGGCGCACAGAGAGCCGGCCAGCTCCCTCCACGCCCGGCTACTGGCCGACTCCGTCCCAAAGTCTGCTGCGGCGCCATCACCGTCCTCTGCTGGACAACAATCGCACGCATGCATATAAATTCATGTGAGAAGCTTCATTGGCTGCATTCATTTCATAATCCCTGACCCATAATTACACACATGTTATGATTGATCTGCTGTCTATTTATATATCTCTATTATATATTTATATATGCATCTGTCTATTAAAATATCACAGAGAGACGACGTGACGTTGGTAGAAACAGAAGCCGTTCTGCCTGTAGTGTCTGCAGACTGTAGCATCAGCTGTTCCTGCCACCTCTGAATCTAACAGCTGCATTTCTTTATGTTCTGTACAAAATGAGTTTAAGGATTTTAAACTTCTCTCTTTTTCTGATTCTGATGATTTCGCATCAATTCTGGTGTTGTTTGTTTCTAATTGCACCTGCAGGTCGAGTGCAGTTAGATTCATATTTATACGTAAAGCGTATATGATGAACACTGAGCAGCAGAACCTGCCTCCAGTTAAATATATATTCAGTATATATACATATATACAGTATATATACATGTAAAACTAAACATATGAATCAACAGACATATAGAGAGACACTACAAACATGGTGGTCCATCTTTGTCCCCTCCTCCCCTTCAGATCCGGTCCTCCGGACCCCCCTCCTTCTTACCGGGCCCGTGCTCGGTTGGCGTCGCCCCTCCGTCCCTGCAGCGCAGCACCAGGAGGAAGCGGACCGTCTCGCCCAGGTAGAGGTGACTCCGGCGGGGCAGGGTCCGGTACCGGGCCGGGTCCGACAGATCCGTGATGGGCACCGCCGGGAAATACATGAAATACTCGCACTGCGACTCCATCATCTGCACCATGGCGACGCGGAGGAGGCTGAGCGAGCAGCACCAGGACCAGAGTCAACTCACGCAGACGCGAACAATAAAACTCACACTTCCGGTTCTCACTTTGAAAGTAAAAGCACGCCCTTGTGTCTGGGCTACGCGGAAGAATGAGAGCACGGCGCCCCCCAGTGGCCATAGTACTGCACAGTTTCAGAGCGAGGCGGTGCTACTGGAGCTAAACTCGCTTCTACCATGTGGCCCCAGCGGGCCTCCGTACAACGCTGCTGCTGCTGGTCCTGTACTGATTCTTGTGACGTCACTACTTTAATCCACTTTGTAACGTGGTCAGTTGGACCAGGGGAGCCGGTGGGTCCAGTATCAGACATGACGGTGAAACCCGTCCTGGTCTGGTCCTGAGGCTCCAACACCGCTGCGTAAAGTTGACTACATCCGGTGTGGTCCTTTCAAAATAAACTAACTTACGTTTCTCCCTCAACGGTGTTCCTCGTATTGACAGTTAAGGAGGACTTTATTTTCTTGATAGACCGGAAATGGTCATTTGTGACTCCACAGAGCATCAGAGCCCCTCGTCACTTTTCAAACCGTCGTTGTTTTCAGCTGGAAGCCTCATAATCAAAAGCGTCGTTATCAAAAAGGAGAAAAGTGGACGCAGAGTGTCGAGTTTTCCAAGAACAGCAAAACAGCGAGCTGCTGAATGTGCAGCTTTACACACCTTTCGCAGAATATAGTGCTGTGACTTCTGTCTGTGGTCCAACGTGAAGTAGGTCAGCAGCTTCACTACAAATGGAATCCTGTTGTTCACCTGCTGCCACAAATCTTTGTGTACAAAATGTATAAGGCAGCTACTTTAATCATAAGGTTCAATTTGATATTTCTCAGTTCTAAATTCCTGAGACTACATGTTTTGTGCCTTTGTAGATCCACTGTGATCAGCTGCACATGTGTTCACGATAAAGTCAGATATCTGTGTGCATCACATTATGCTGCTGCGGCTCCGTTAGACTGGTAGATCTCAGCCGACAGTCCAATTTGAAAGTAGCTCTTGGTTCAAAAAAGGTTGGGCAGCCCTGAGTTAGATAGAAGAATGGTTCCCAAACTGGCATCCGAGGACCCCCAGAGGTCGCTGAGGGGCCGCAGGGTCCCAGCTAAAGGACTAACACATTAATGTCACTTTTATTTCGCTAACTTCAGGGAATGTCTCTTCTGTCAGACAGTCTGTGGGCAGTTACATCTGTTACAATGAACACCGTCTATAATGCATCATTAGCATACTTATAATGTGTTATAAGCTGATTATAGCACTGTGTAATTACTATTATAAGAATTCATAAATATTCATAATGCTCTGTGACAATAATCATAATAGAATCAGTTTATAATGGTTGATACCTGCTGCTCACATTCTGCAGTATTATAACTCTCACAGTTGTAATAGGATACATTACAACGGGATTATAAGTTACTCTGAGAGGCTGTTGGGGTCAGAGGTCACAGAACAGAAAGAATGTAGTTTTACTATAATAAAGCTCTTTGTAGGCGTCGCCTTCAGTCCAACATGGCGGAGGAGGAACACTGCTGCTGATCGACCAATCAGCTTTCACTTCCTATCAGTGTAGCTTCTTTGCCCTGGATGGATAAAGACAACTTAATTGCACTATGACTCTATTCCAGCCCCCCAGTTTGACATAGTGGCCAAACCTTGTAACTACAACTTCCGGGTCATGTGATGCACACTGGCCCCCGGGAGACTTTTCCCCGCAGTGTTTATCCAGAAACTTCAGCTAATGGAAAAGATGCATTCAACAGACCATCTTCCTCCCCGAACACAGAGATCTCAGCTGGATATCACACTGGATGTGGAACCACTCTTCTCACGTTCAGAACCCCAAATCAACACCTCGGAGACTTGTGCCTTCTGACTGACATCTTGTATGCAACATTTTGAAATACACTTATAACAAAATATGTGCCATAATATTCATAAAATCTCTCACAAACTTACAGTTCACAGTTCACTGTACAGAAGATCTAAATAAGCTGAATGTCCTCACAGTAATACATGAACATGAAGCTGGAACTGTGGTAACTGTGTCATGGCGATTACAACCTTTGTATAGTTTTTTAGCTCTCTGTGGTTCTCCCTGCTCCCTGTGGTTCTCCCTGCTCCCTGTGGTTCTCCCTGCTCCCTGTGGTTCTCCCTGCCCTCTGTGGTTCTCCCTGCTCCCTGTGGTTCTCCCTGCTCTCTGTGGTTCTCCCTGCTCCCTGTGGTTCTCCCTGCCCTCTGTAGTTCTCCCTGCTCCCTGTGGTTCTCCCTGCCCCCTGTGGTTCTCCCTGCTCTCTGTGGTTCTCCCTGCTCGCAAACAGATCAGATCCTCCTTGACATGACCTTCCCTGGACATCCTGTCTGCTCCCATGTGAGTGATGACAGGTGACAGTCCGCCCAGGTGAAGACGGAGGCCCCCAGCCTGCACAGAGCTGGGGGCCAAACACCCCCTTGTCTGTAGAGGTAGGCCCCCACAGTGGTGTTCTCCGCCGCGGGGCAATGACACATAAAAACACTGTCAGCTGACCCGCCTGACCTTTGAAAACATGGCTGTTGGCGTCTGACCGCCTGATGCTGGGACCCAATCACAGGGAAGGAAGAGGGCGGAGCACGTACGAAATAGAATGAATGTCCGTTTTTAACCAAATTCAATTGGATTCTACCGTGAAGACTACGAATATAATTTAAAGAAAACAAGCATTGATTCAATAAATAGGTCTGAGTTTCTGTATTAATATCAGAAGACTCTGCTACAGTGCAGCGCGCGCAGCCTTGACGTCATCACGTCTGACGTTTGAAATGACGTAGTGACGTCAGCTGGTCGACAGTTTCCCTCCTCGCTGATGTTCAGCTAAAGATACTTTTGTCGTTGAACATTTTGGACTCGGTGGCTTTAACCGTCGTTAAAGAATCCGAACATCCTTAGCAACGTTGTTAACGGTAAATATCTGTGGAGGTAACGACTGTTCTTTGTCTTGCTTTTGTTTTGCTAACGTGGTTAGCGGGGAAGCTAGCTGGCTAACGTTCGCTTGACGCACGTAACGTCTAACTAGCAACTGTCCGTGTAACGCTACATGTCCAACAGTAACATGCGTTTATATTCATATAACAGCTTATGTGGCCAGTTAGTAAGGACGAGTTGACTTGCTCTTTGTTTGAGCGGTTAGCTCGTAGAGCTAACATGTTGTTGTTAGCCGACGCGGAAATGATGCTAACTGTTAACTTTCGCTGCGGGTTCTAACTGGTTCTGTCTGGCTCGGACCCGCTGGGTGACGGGGTTGTTGTCCAGCTGGCTTCAACTCGCCTAACTAGCCGGGGCTGACGGTAACGACGTGTTCTGGATTAGCGGCAGTAACTAATATCACAGCCCGGTTAAGCTACACGTGGAGCCGGGAGCCAGACCCCCGAGTGAAGGTCCCAGAGTTCGGGTTCAGGCCTGGGGATCCTAGTTTCATGTTAAACATCGTTGTGCCGAAGATCCACTTTGCCAGATTTCTGCCTGATTCAGTAAACACAGCTGCTGTCAAAAGTTGGCCCCGTTTACAACTGGAGCTCTAAGGACATCAGGTCTGTGGCTCTTGACTTGTTTGATATCACGTGTTGTGTAACAGCTGTGGACAGGGACATTTACACGGCTTCTCTGTGGACAGGGACATTTACACGGCTTCTCTCTTGTCAGCCCAGAGATCGAGATGTTTCTTAGGAAGGTAGAAAGTAGCAGGAAGTGTTTTGGTCAACCCCAAACACCTATTTCGGTCACTCGGTCCAGACATTTGGAGCTCAATGTAATCAGCTGTTTCATTTGTTGGTTCAAAGCAGTAACTGAATTCAATTTGATTGTTATCAAGACACCATTTTAAGTGGAGTAGAGTTTAAGGTTAAGAATGTTAAATGAACTCTTCATTTGGGGATTTAATCTAAGATTTACATTCCGTCTTTCTAAGTTCCAGGCCGTTATAATCTGAGTTTATGTTGCGTCTAACGTGGCTAAATGTAAACTGCTGTACTGTCACGTTTTGATGTCTTCTCACAGTTCTGTAATGCTACTGCTGAGTATAAAGAGAGGAGATGTTTTGGTTTGTCTCCGTACAGAAGACGTATGCGGTCCTGCTAGCAGGGCAAGATGTTCAACAAGTCTTTTGGTACTCCCTTTGGGGGAGGGACGGGGGGGTTCGGCACCTCATCCACCTTTGGACAGCAAAGTAAGTGGTTTAATTGATCTATTTAAACTCAGGGATTCAATCCTGCAGCATTGCCAGGCTGAGTCGATTCTTAGACGAGCTGGACATTTAAAGTATTTAGTCAGTCACAAAGTATCATTGCTAATACTGCAGTTGTTTTGTACTGTGTGACCGTATTGCAAAGCAGTGAACAGGAGATTCGTGACAATAAGCCTGGAGACTTTCAACTCCCGGGTTAGGACTGCATAACGATAATCGTTCTTTTTCGCACCTAAATGTGCTCAAGAAGATATCTTTCCCTAAATTAAATCATAATTAACCAATGATGGTCCAAACAGACAGCATACCAATTAAACTTGTCATGTTCTGCCATTTTAATTCATACAGTGAATCCCTGAAATTAACAAAATACCTACAATACAAACAGAGTAATCAATCACTCAGCAATTCACTCCAGGAGTCTGTTTATACTCTCATTGATTGGAAACAAACTTATTGGAAATGAGCCAGCATGAGCGAGCAAACATCATGCATCATCTGAGGTGAATTTTCCCTGTGATGCAGATTTTAGGTCAAATCATTCGGCTATAATAAAGGTCAGTGATCTGGCTGATAAGAGGAACAAACTGAACTCCTTGATTATCTTGATCTGGCTGGTTGTTAATGAAATGCAGTCTGAGAGAGGTTCCTGTGTCATGTCGTCCTCTCCTCACATGATCTCTATAACTGCAGACGCAGGTTTTGGGACGACAGGAGGCTTTGGGACATCTGCCTTCGGGACCACCAGCACCGCTGGAGGACTGTTTGGTCCCACACAGAATAAACCTGGTTTGTCAGCTCTTGTCTCATTCGTGCTTCTTAGAAAACAAATCAATCAGACCTTTGTATTGTTTGGCTGTTCAGCGTCTCAGTCCTGCACGCGTGAGCCCTTCCTGTCTGGGGAGATGTGGTTTCACCTGCTGAATCCAGTCTACAATGAGGTTTTCGATTCACCAAACCTTCTGTTCTTTATTAAACAACAAGTTGTTTCTTAAAAGACAGGTCAATTAGTTCCATGCACAACAATGTTTGTCCATATTAGAGACATTAATAAATACTCTGCACTAATCTGTCCCTGTCCTGTCTCCTCCAGGCGGTCTGTTTGGGTCCAGTACATTCAGCCAGCCAGCAACTTCCTCCACCAGCGCCGGGTTCGGTTTTGGTGCAGCGAGCGGTACTACGACCAGCCTGTTTGGCAGCACCGCAACAGGCACCACCGGTGGACTCTTCTCACAGCCGAACAATGCTTTTGGTGCCAACAAACCCACCTCGTTTGGAAGTGAGAACCCTCCTTACTTCACTGTTCACATCTTTATGTTCTCATTCCAATCAGATTAGATCAGTGACGAAACCTCTTTCTGAATTTGTCCAGTAGGGACCTCAAAAACAGCTGACTATTATCAAGGCGATGATGCGTTAGTTAAGGCAACGAGTAAGAAACTGTTTGGTAGCCACGAACAGAGGTGAAGATCAGAAACCCAAAAGTAATCATGATATAAAGCAAAGTAGTACTAATTGGAGAAGTATGAAACAATACCACAAAATGCAGCATCCTCGTGCTTCAAATATTGCAATTTTGTTCTAACCAAAGTGTCTACTTACAAAAACATGTGAAATGACCGTAACCCAATGCTCCAGTTCAATTTCCAAACTGCTCAGTCCAGTTGTCACTTTGATTTGTTTATCTAATGAAACGTCTGAACGGCCTGAAGAAGTCTCCCTCCCACCGTGTCCTCCAGGCTTTGGGACGAGCACCAGCAGTGGTGGGCTGTTTGGGGCAACCAACACCACCTCCAACCCTTTTGGAGGAACAGCCTCCCTGTTTGGAGGTTCGGGGTTCGCCGCCGCACAGCAGCCAGGAACAACCGTCAAATTCAACGTGAGTACTTCAGGTGCAGTGAACGCAGACACAGGACAGGATGCAGGAGATCACTTCCTGCTGTCTGTAGCTGAGTCGCTAATACGTGCTACATGCTAACTCTGTGTGTGTACTCGCACTGGAAAACTGGCAATAAGTGTGTTCAAAACAGTCAGAAACCCAAAAATACCTTTACGTTTCTGTGAAAACAGCAGTTGCATTGTATCATTTTCTGTCAGTATAACACACCCTGTATGCAGTATGGAGGTGGTTGAACTGGTCAATAAGCTGTGGAAATAAATGAAAAAAATGTTTTTCTCCCTTTAGCCTCCAACAGGAAGTGACACAATGGTGAAGGCAGGCGTGACCACGAGCATCAACACCAAGCACCAGTGCATCACAGCCATGAAGGAGTACGAGAACAAATCCCTGGAGGTGAGTTTGTAGATCGGTTTAATAATCATGAATAAATTGACTGAAATTTGATGGAAGAAAAAATATGTATGTATAAAAAGGAAATAAAGTTTTTCTAATTGTTAAATGAATTGTGCCCTTGTAACCTCCACAGTAGAGTAGTGAAGCGCTGACATTACATGCAGTGAGTCAACAAACCTGCAATCTATGATTTCTTGCATTATAAACCAAAGAAATACATAAGACGCATGAAGTTGTCAAAGTGGAATTTCAGCCAAGAACCCTGCAGAGAGCACGAGACGAGCAGGCAGACTCTGCTGTCCCCTGCTGGCCCGTTGTTGGCATGCGGCTCAGCACAACCCTGAGGAATTAAAGTGAAATTAATTTCACGGAGCAGAGGCACAGAATTGTCTGCGGAAACTGGACTCGGCTTAGATGAAAATGTTTGGTTTTAGATTAAAACCTGGTTTTTGTCCTCCCCTGCAGGAGTTGAGGCTAGAGGACTACCAGGCGGGCAGGAAGGGCCCGGCCAACCCGATGGCTGCTGGGACGGGAAGTCTGTTCGGACCGGCCACGGCCACATCCAGCGCCGCCACCGGCCTGTTCGGTTCCTCTGCCCCCAACACCAGCTTCTCCTTCGGGCAGAACAAGAGCACCTTTGGACCAGCAAGTGAGTGGAAAAGAAACAGAAGTCATCATCTCACCACAGTGTTGGAGTTCCCAGCAGATCCTCTGGGGTTCTGTTTAAGTTACTAATGCGTTGTATAAATCATTTCACCCCAAAATACAAAGTGGTGTGTGTTTCTGTCTCCAGCAGCTGCTGGCAGCTTCGGTACGACTGCAGGTGGCCTGTTCGGTCCGCAGCCCCCACAACAAGCCAGCAGCCTCTTCAAGCCGTTCGGGCAGACCACCACCGCACAGAGCGCAGCCTTCTCCTTCGGCAACACCAACACCATGGGACAGGCCAACACCAGCAGCATGGTGAGAACTGTTGCTCTGTGTAGCTTTGCTCTCTAGCTCTGTGATCGTTCAGTGTCCACATGTCTGGGGAAAATCTACATTTTGTATTTATAGAGATTCAGTGTCGGACGCCGTTTGTGTCACTGCAGTTTGAAAAAAAATAACTGCAGTAATTTTTGAGTATATGACACGAACAGGACCTCACTGTTCATTTAAATACTGTTAAGTTTCCATCATCTCATACAATCCCCCCAAAACTGAGGGCTGACAAGTAACCATAAGCCCAGGGTCTGCTTTTCCAAATAAACCTTTTCAAGCTACATGCGAAAAAATACGTTCATGAGTTTGAGTCGTTATATTATGAAAAATATTCAGTTCAGTTTTATTTATATAGCACCATATGGTCACACATCTCAGCACTTGTTGATACAGAGCAGGTCTAGCCCGACTTTTTATTTACAGAGACCCAACACGAGCAGCACTCGGAGACAGTAGCGAGAACCAGAACCAGGCTCTGGGTGGGTGGTCAGGGGAAAGGAGCTCAGTGCATCATGGGAAGTCTCCCGGCAGTCTAGGCCTATAGCAGCATAACTAAGGGGGGGCTCAGGGCTCACCTGAGTCAGCCCTGCTATAAGCTTTATGTGAGGAGGGGGTCTGTCTCCCGTACACAGACTCTGGCTC
>JAVQJF010011722.1:0-13607 GCA_036023855.1 Gadopsis marmoratus
CCCCCCCCCCCCCCGAGACCCAACGAGCGCACCATCCAGGAGGCGGGTCTTCTCTGTGCGCTCTGACGCGGACCCATCAATCCATGTAGGAAACGTAGTGGACCGGTGGGGGGGAATAATCATTAATTACCCCCCCACTGTCTCAGTTAGCAGCGGCCACTAAAGTCGCAGACACGACGAGATGGTGACAGTGTGAGGCGGCAGTTCCACACCACAGTTGCCGGGCGGGTACAGAGGCGATGTAAAAGTCACCATGACTCTGAGACATGACATAAAGAAGCTGTCCTGTTAGTCAACAGCGTGTGTGTGTGTGTGTGTGTGTGTGTGTGTGCGTGTGTGTGCGTGTGTGCGTGCGCTCGGCTTGCTCAGGAAATGAAGTCGACTTCGATCACCGCCTCCTTAACTTCCAGTGAAAAGACAGAACGTGGCCCCCTCGACTGTGTGTTTCTATGCGTCAAATGCAATGCGCCACTTTTTGTCCTCTGTGCTCCTCGGCAGTCACACTGTGCTGATCCTGCATGTAGTCCGGCTCCAGTCGAGCGCAGCGCTGTCCAAGGTGAGCCGCATCGGGCCAAGGTCGCCACCTAGCGGAGATATTGACGCCTGTTCTGCCTCCAAAATTGGATTAAAGAACAAGCATGAGCGTGACCTCCCCTAACGTTACACAGGATTGCACTTTGTGAAATTGGCAATGCGGTGCTTTGTGATCGGTGGCAAGCTTGTATTGGATTATTGTCATTCGCTGTTATTCTAATATTATCAAGGTTTATGATGAAATGTGCGCAGGGATTCATCCATCAGTGCAGGTTATAGAGCGGAGCTGGTGTTGAAGGGCTGCAGAGGTGAGTGATGTGCAGGACTTGATGTTACTTCTGCAGTTTTTCTTCAAACAAAGGCTACGTTGTTCGCGTTTGAGAAAAGCCAGCTGTGTCCAGGTCTGAGATTTTTGCCCAGGGTGCTCTCCCTCTTTTATGTCCTCCTACACAGGTCTTCCTTTGCTCCCATGAGATGTGCACGTTGCAGCGGCTGGAATGGCAACCTTTCAGTGATCTGCAGGGGAGATTGTCACCGTGTGGGCAGGTTAGGACGCTCTGCATCGCCGCACACTGCTGCCAGAGACTACACATAGGTTTCCGCAACCACAGCTAGCAGCCTTTATAATGTTGTGTCTCCTTCAGATTGGAATGTGGCCTTTCACAAGTTTACTGAGACAGTGATTCAGCTGTCAAACATGCACCCTGCTGAAGTGTCCTTGGGCAACCCATATCAGCTGTAGGGCTGCTGATCATTTCTGTGGTTGGGAAGTCAAAACAGAAATTCATTGCATGAATCAAGTGCCTCAGTATTGTTATTTCGGTCGTGTGAAATCTGAAATGAAGCCATGTGCATTCTGGATTTAGGCGTCTTCATTTTGGCTTTAAAAAGGTTCGTGATGGTGAGAGTGCAGGCTATAAGACGTTCGCCTCACTCTCAGCAGGTGTCTGTATGCCGTTTTCCCTCTCATGTCAATACAGCGCCAAGCATATATGAATGCGTGTCTCTGTGGAAATATTGTCTCTAGCCTCTAGCATCTATGTTTGGCAGATCCCAAGTGCTCCAATTCCCATGGCTTTTCGTAGCTGTCACACCAACCTCAGGCTTCTGAGAATTGGCTGTGATATGTTTATTGCTGCCCATACAACGAAACATCTTTTCTCATAGGGGTGATCTCACTGTGTATAGACCTGCCTTTGTGTCAAATACTTCTACAGACATAATGTGGCTTTGTTTTCCACTCGCAGATGCCACTCAAAGAAAGAGAGAACATAGTGTTTTTATGTTTAATTGGTCTGAGCCGGCAGCTATGGAGTCCTGATCCTGGATCGCTCAGGGAAATTATGTTAGGTCAAGAACAATGAGGCTGATTTAGGAATGGATGGAGAGGTGTGTGTGGGTTTATGATAGTCTCTTGGGATGTGATAGTGTGCCTTTGTGGGGTTATGGTTCCTCCTGCGGATGTATCTCGAATGGCGCAATGAAGAAGACATAGCCCCTGGTGCTCTGCCGAAATTGGCCAAATAACCCACAAACATTGATTGTCCAAAACGGCATCCGCAGATGAAGTGCACTCTCCCCCGACTGGCCACCTTAAAAAGCCAGAGAGGGCCCTGGAGGGCCACTTTTGATCTTTTCGACTAATAGCAAAAGTAAGTTTTGTGGGCCAGCTATGACAGGCCGTGATGGTGGTCGGGACCAGGCCGGGTGCGAGTAAGCGGGTTGCGTCTCTTGTCTTCCTTTATTTGTGTCACAGTGGTTTTGATTGATTACACTCCCATCGTTTCCTTTATCTTCCTGTCAAACCACGGGGGGGGGACGAAGAGTGGTGGAGCACCCCCCCTCCCCATTCCCTTCCCCTACCAGCCCACTACGCTTTCTCCAGATGGCATCTGCTGCCCACACATCTGCATTGTGTGCCAATCACGCACACCGACTCCAAATCCTTTGTTTGAGCACACACACACAGACACACACACACACACACACACACACACACACACAAGCTCACTCAAATAAACTCACACAAACTTGTGTTATAGAGCGATTAGCTTATTTTTGGGACTCCTATCGCCTTTGAAAAGAACTGGATATCAGTCAGTTACGTCCCACTCTGACATAGTGGACGCTCCAAATGATTTCACTCAGGGTGTCAGTCTGTGAAATCATATCTTCAGCAGTTTTGTTTTTTTCAGCGATGGGCCCTTTCCAACCTAATTAGAAAAAGGTTGCTGGGTAAACACTGAAATGACACGCCGCAAAACATATACACCTCACGTTATCCAGCAACAAGGAACCACTCGGCCGCAATTTGTTTTTCAACTTCCTGTCTACACTGGACGTGAGGATGTGTGGCATTGAGTAGGTTGACTTTTGTTGCTTTTGATCACCTTGTGCCTGCAGATGGTCATGTTAATATTGTGAATAGTCATGGTGGCTGATCAGAATGTGCTAGTGTTTTAGCTTTTCTTGTGTGCATATACTGCCCTGTATGATATCAGAACAGCTAACAGCGTTGAAACACAGGAGCTGTATTCACACCCAGGACCAATAAAGTCCAGTGGCAGTGAATATGAAATAAATATGAAATAAAACACTTATTGTAAATTAAGATTTTCTAAATGCAGACATATTGTGGATATAACGTCTTGTTGACTGCGGTATAGTCTTTACAATAACGTACATGATGTTAGTGTGTGTTAATAAAATAGGATAACTATGGGTAGAGGTTTTCATTTTAAATGTGTTTTTTTAATGCTTTAATTATGTGCAGTATTTATTTATTGATATATATGCATATATTTGGTGCATTATTGCATCTGCACACTTTTTGGGATTGATTGTGTACTTAGTGAATTGCTAATTGTTTTGCAACGTTCATCAGATTAACCACAGCTGTCACCATAGAGCCTATCAACCTATTGGTATAGCGTGGTGACCACTTTTAAACATGACTTTTGACATATTGATCCAACAGGGATCGAAACATTGTCTACTTAAATACATAATTGAGTGGTTTGGTGTCAGTGTTCAGGTGTTACTATTTTCATTTATGCTGATTTCCAATTGCACCTGCCGGTCTGTGAAATGCTCAATCTTTCACATCTCTTCAAGATGTGCAGCACACATTTATTGTCAGCAAAGCCAAAGACTCCCTCCACCCTCTCATCTTCTCCGACCTCCCTTCATACAGTTTGGGCCATTGTTTGAGCCAAAGCCCCTAAAGTCCCTCCTGCTGTCCTGTGGCCCCCGGGCTACGGGCCCTGCCCACCTCCCTCGGATCCCCCGGCTTCATGCGGTGCTCCTCGGGCCCGCAGTCAGGAAGACAGTCCCAGGAGGTCAGAGCGAGTGGGAGTCGGAGGCGACCAGAGCAGAAAGAGAAATCAAAGGAGCAGCAGGAGAGCAGCTCTGAACCGGAATGTCAGAGATGAGATAAAATCCACTGGACTGGAAATATTGCTCGCACAAACACACAGATGCACACATGCGCATGAGCAATACACACTTGTTTTCTGTATTACAACATGACATGACATGTTTTCATCTTTGCCTGTAATCATCCAAACCTCCAGAGGACATTTTGCAGTCACTTAAATCCCCCCATTAATTCTTCCAACTCATTTTAAGTCCATTATTGTAACGTGAATTGCTGATGATCCATTTCAAACTTACAAATCTTTCATCAGTATTACTAGATTATCTCCAGAACTCTCTATTAATTGCATGCCTTTCTACATTCTTTATTGAAGTCTCCTCTTCGATGCATACGTGCCTTATATGTATTTTCAGCATTTCTTTTAGCCCGTCCACTGTTTACTCTTTATCTCCTCAGGACAGAGTTTGGCAATGTTTACGAAACATTGCGTTTGACTCGCATCATGTCTGTGTTTATCTACCTAAACTGCTGCTTGGCCAGACGCTTTTCTTTTCTGTTCTTACATTTACATTTAAATGTAAGGCATTTGTCAAACGTTTTCATCCAGAGCAATTTACAAACCTGCCCAGTGTTCAGGATTAGTAAACCAGCATCAGTTTGACTGAAGGGAGACATTTGGTGGCAATCAGATGTACCGCTCTCCTTATATTCCTGTTTGGACTTGAAAATATAGTTCTCAGTTTGTCTTTTGCAGCAGTCTGAAGTCGCTCCCTGTGACATTTCTAAGCAAACTGATGTAGGCATGGCTGTCCGAGCAGGTGGACCTCAACTGAAAGACTGAGGCAGCCCTCCCCCTTAGATACTTAGATTTGCTGTAATTTTGAAACATTTTTGCCAGCTGAATTGACAACAGTCGCTAGCAGATTTAGTCAGCTGTAACCGCCGTGAGTTGGTGGCAAACTACGTCTCCGGCTGAGTTGTAAATGTTTTCAGCTGATTTGCTTTTTAATGCAAAGATTCTAAAAGGGCCTTAGATGTTACATGATAATGCTAAAAAAAGAAACAAAATCTAAAGCTACATGTCCCAGGCAAACTGTCAGCATTCTCACCAGCTGGAGACCCACAGAGAAGACAAGAACATAAAGACGTAGTGTTAGCCCTAGCGTTATAGTACAGGTATATTAGGATTAGGACAGGATTTATGTTTTAATATTCATATTTTCAATAAGAGAATGAGGAGTAACCAGTGAGCAAATGTAACACAGCCCAAAAAAAGCAGGACAGGGCATCTGTCTTAACTATAAAATCTGAGATTCCAGTCCTAAACAGGTATTTTCCAAATGCAGCCTGTAATCCCACATAATACCGTGAAATGCCTTTTGAATTTGGAAATAGTGCTAGGTTTCTACTGTAGGTGCTAGTTAGCCTGTCATGCTAATGCCTGTGATAAATAAGACACCACCCTCCAAATTCTTTACATCATTGTTGTTGTTGTTGTTGTTAGAGCTCCCTGCACATCACTTCAACATGTAGACAAATCCAAAGGTTGACAGGCCTGCTGTGCCTAGTTATGCTTGCTAAACTATGAATGGACACAGGATTTTACATGAAGACACCGCATAAGCACATTTCTACCAGTGTGATATATCTGAGTGAAAAGTACAAAGATCACCACTGCTCACAAAAAAAAGCATCCCCCCATCATCTGTCCACCATGCAGCCTCCACCCCCATGCCCCATGCCACGTTGCTGGCTGTTATCTGACCTATTCGTGCCCCTGCCACCCAGCTCTACCCCCTGACGGCAGTGTGTCAGTCAATAAGCATCACGGCAGGTCCGGCAGTCGGGCCCAGCAGGCACAAGCTCTCTCTGTGGTTGTGGAAAAGCAACCGAGCGGCCAGAGACCCTTTGTATCATTTCAGAATTACCTGAGGGTTTTCAAAGCGGACCGCTGTTGCGTCTACCCCGTTGTTTAACACCCTTCGTTTCCAGTCCTGAGTTGTTGTTCTGGTGAAATGCCACTGGTTTGAGACTTGACAGCAGGAGGTATGTGCAAACACAGAGAGGTTCTCTAATGTGACACTGTAATATAACTTCCTCGATCAAGACATATCGCGGTTACTTGCATTTCTCTGGCAAGTCTGATATAAAAATAAATAAAAGTGCATGCATTTAATGGAAACCTTTATTTCTATGGCTGTGACTAAGGTGTATGATTTACAAGTTGCTGTGTCTTGGTTTATGAGGCATAAAGGTAGCAAAGTTGTATCAAAGTCACAAATTACTCTTTGTAACCCCATGAAAACCCACTTATCCCACTGTTTTGTTGCAGAAGCATCATTTTCGGTTGTTAGGGGGCTGGGTAACGATCCAGCAAACTCTCATCTGGCTACCAGATTAAGCTGCTGCCTTTAGATGCATTTAGATGTCTGCGGCGGAAAAGTCACTCAACGCTTAAAGCATCAACACAAGCCACAAATCAGCTCCAACTCTAGGCAGCTTTCGAATTTCTATGTAAAAGATTACACGCGGAAGACATTTGGCAGCCACGAAAGGCAATAAGCACTCCAGGGGAGATGATTTAAGGTGTCTCAAAGTTATTTTATGGCGCGGTGTCAGGCGCTTCGGATCACCTCCTAATCATCATACTTAGAGAGGTGGTGCGGTGACGGCGAGCGTATGTATGTCGAAGATATGGAGGGCATGTATGTCTCCATGAGGGACATTACCCCGAGCCTTGGTGTGTTAGGAACGGTGCAGGTGTACAAATGCACATTGTGTGAATCTACACGGGGATTACTTATGGACTTGAACATGCACACATTTCAGTATAAAAGTAATAAAAGTCATGCACAGACCTTCTCTCTCTCGCAGTCTGAGATATTGTTTTAATTGTGAGTGTACAACTCACAATGTAGACACCAGCGTCACAGTCACACACAAGCTGACACCTGGCTGAACCACTGAACTTGACGGCGTGAGTTGGTGATGGAGTTTATGCTCCAGCTGATGTCATCTCCTGTCTTAGTGAGAATCAAGAGAAGGCTCAGAAGGTAGCAGCAGTTTAATAAGCACACAATGAGCATTTGGCCCTCCAGCTGTTACTCTCAGACCAACTGGTATAAATTAAAGGTGCAACGTGAAGAGCGTTGGGTCCTTAATATGACTGTTGCAAACAAATTAAATCTTGGTCAGTTAGTATATTCCTCTCATTCCAGTGGTATGAGTGATGTTGAACTAGTGGTTTACAAAATTAAGACCACATTTTGCAGTGGCGTCCAGCCTACAGAGATTGAAGCTTTGGCAACATTTGAAAACAGCCCCCTATTCCTGTTTTCAGCCATAAAAACAATCAAACCTTACTGCCAAATAGAACCCAGTGTCCCAACACGTAACATGCAAAACTGGCAAGAGGCCAGCATATTAATGTGGTAATGATTTGTTGCTGTTTAATGGCTACACATACTGTGCTGTCTTTAACTGATTGAATTCATAAATCTGCTTGTTCATTACACAGATAGACGTTCAGGCAAGAGGACAGTTGCAGTGAATGCAACATTATAAAGCACAGTATGTTCTTTGTTTTTGGGTTGCAATGGTTCCAGTTTTATGAAAGAAAAAAAAGCCTCCCTTGTCTTGTTGTGATGTTGCGTTCGAGAATTCTCTGAACTTCTATCTTCTGCTTCAACAAGGTCGTAGTTGTATTTCATTGGAACATTTATCTGGATAATTTCTTTGGTATTTGTGGTGTGTTCCTAGCAGCACTGTGTAGATTTAGTGTAGCACTTAGTGTTTAAGCAAACACGAAATGGCCAAAAAAAGGAAATAATGATCCAATTCAACGTGTTCACCCTGGTATCTGTAATGCTTCTTCATTAAGTGATGAATCACTCATACATCCAGCTGTGTGTTGGGGTATTTGAAAACTTTACTATGCTTAGAGAACACAAATAATACCATCTCTGTGCTTTGCTATTGTAGGAAAGTAGAGGATGTTTGAAAGGTGCTGTCTGGTGGTCCCTGTCCTGGTTGACGCTAAAGACAGTCCAAGACTGTACACCTAAAAGATGCATTCCACACCATGTCTGCATTAACACGACAAAATCAAGCATGAGCCAAGTACTATCACGTTCTACTAGTTGGGGCATTTTACAAGTTGAATACATTGAATACACTTTCTTCATCAATGTAATTATAAAAATCAGTCTTTAAACAATGATCCCAATGAGTTCCATGCAGTGAGGTATACAGACTAAATATTTGGGAATGGTGATCTGTATCAGCAGATTTCCTCTTATCTGGTATTTGCTGTAATTAGTACCAGGAGAGGAAAAGTCAGATCGGTGCGTTCCTAGTCCCGGGGCCCAACAAAGTGGGTCTGATTTTTAACAGAGATGGTTCCATTTATATGGAGTTGTGGGCATGTAAAGCCCAAGGAGACAATGTGCGTGATATAAGGCTTTATGTTTGGCTTATGGTCTTGAGCATGCTTCCTTCCTACAGGTTTTAATATCTCCTTTTTACAACAGTGCCATATTATTACAATGTATTTATTGTCAACTGTGCGTCAAATCTTGTCACGCAGATGTTACCTGGAACAGTGTGAGTCAGCATTATAACCTCTGGCTGTTATTCCACAAGATGAGCTAAATTAACGTCATCTATTGGTCCACCCCACACTGATTCACATACTTTGCCTGCTTGGGGACATTGCAAAACATATACAGTAGAACAAAATGTACTCCCTTTTCTTCAGTGAAAGCAGATCGAATCTCAAGCACTGACAATGTGACAAGATATCAGCCAAACCCACAGGGCAGAGATTAGAGTCCATCTAATCTTGCGCAGAGATGCAGAGATGCTAAGGTAAAATATTTTGCTCAGACCAGCTATTCCTTTCCTCTCCTTCTCTCTCCCCCTCCTCCTCCTTCTTCTTGTTCTCTCAGGGGCGGCCTGTGTTCGCACCATGGGTGTTGATGGAGGAGGTGGGTGAGGTAGGGCTGAGCATGGTAATCACCTAAAGGTGGGCTGGTTGCTATGGCGTCCCGCCGCTGCACAGTGACAGCAGCGAGGGCTTATTGAGTTGCAGAGAGGAGGAGAGAGCTGTCGAGAGCACTGAGGATTACACACGTAGTCACACAATACAGTTTGACTTACTATACCTGTGAAGGCCTTCTATTAGCTGCATTAATCCTCTGACATGACTTCCATCCCCAACCCCAGCCAAAATCTAAATGTTACATTGGTCCAAAAAATAGGGAGGGACAGAAAAATGTCTTAAAAATGTCTGTTAGTGTTCACAATAACAATGGTTCTCATAAGGGTAGAACACATGCTTGCATACACACATTGAGCATGGAACATGAATGGCAAAGTAGGCACGCAACTCGCACAGTCCATGCTGAGAAACACATGCAAAAGCAAAAATAAACGTATTCACAGAGAAACAAAGTCATCCAGAGCAACCGACAGCTGCCCACATATTTGCTTGAAATAAGCATATTCAAACGCACACACACACACACACAGATGGGGAGAGAGAGAGAGAGAGACTGAACAAGCGAGGGAGGGAGCGAGATCCAGTCACACCAACCATCTAAAACACACAGCGGCACACTTGCAGCATGGGACAATATGTGCTGATAACAAACTGTGCCAGCCCAACACCAAATATCAAGCTGAGGAGCTGCGGGCTACAGAAGCAGCCTGCTGTCTCCCACTGGACCCAAACTAACACAAACAGCCATCGAGACATGTGCTGCAAATAAAAAGAGGAGAAGAAGAGGTTTATTCTGTCAGTATCCAAACAAGCACTGTTACACACATGCACAAATCCCTAATAAATTCACCACTCTTACTGTGATTCTTATTCAGATAATCCATCCTGGCACACACACACACACACACACACACACACAGTGACGCTTAAACACACACACACACACAGGTAGAACCTCAGTGCCAAAATAGCAATTACCCATCCTGTGCTGTAAGATAGGAACTGCTGGCCCCCGTAGCAGCTGCCTGTTATTACTTATGTAAATATCGTATGACAGTGTCTCTATCCAATTTGGAAAAGAATGACAGTATGTATGTGTGTGTGTGTGTGTGTGTGTGTGTGCCAGGGAGGTTTATCTGCATAGGGATGACGGTAAGAGTAGAGTGATATGTGTGTGCTGTGTGCACACATGTGAACACAGAAGGTATTTCAAGTCATTTCAGAAAGATGATGCAGCTGCAGCTGATGGAAGAGAGATCCATACATTTAGAAAAGAAATGGGTTTTATTGTAAAAAAAAAAAGCAAAAAAAAACACACACTCTGAAATTGCGCTGTTCACACTATCTGGGAGGAATGAACGGCTTCAAGAAATAAAGAGACAGTGAGGAGAGATTTTATTTCAAGGTGATCTCCATGAACTGTTGTGCGAAAGAACACAATAATCCTACACGCTTACAATCACCTGTAGTCTTTTTATTTAAGATGTTGGTACTCTGACATTAATAATGATAAACAGCACAAGTACCACATACACATATGAGCATAGATTTTTTTGGTTCTTTTGTAGTCAGAATTTTTTATATGAGGCTTTCAGGTGTGCAAAACCTTGTTACGGTTATAAAATGACAGAAAGTGCAAAATTATAGCAGCACTTGATGATGGTTTTACAGATTCCATCCTTTAGGAAATAACCCCAACTCAGTGGAGAGGGTTGTGGTAATGATAATATGACAAGACCTAGCTGATTTCCATAGTTTAGTTTGTTACCATCTAACATTTGCTGATTAGTTCTAAACAAAAAGTGCAGCTGAGGCTGATGGGAATATTATTTGTTTTTCAGGCAAATCCCACATTGTGCACAGTTACAAGAGCGCATTAACTGCAAGCAACAATAGCTCACAATAGAATCTGATTTCCAGTACCTTCCACACTTACTCTGAGTGGATAAAAAGTGAACAGCAGCTGGTTAATAAGTGGCAGGGTCCTGGTTGCCTCAGCTCAGACAGGTGGATGACGAAGAGGCTCTACCCTCCTCCTTTTTCACCTCAGCCAAGACCACATGACCTTTCTCATATGGCCGCAGTCACTGCATACTGCATTAACAAATCCTGTGACTGACATCACTAAGCAAGACAAACACATTTTTACTATAACATTTCACTTATCATATAGCTACTTAGTTCTACACCGATATTGAAATGGACTTGCGTTTTGTGTTGTGAGTCCACAACACAAACATCTAGCTGATAGCTGATTACAATTTTACACGGTTGCAAATTCTGCCTAAAAAACCTAGAACACACTTGTACTGTACAGCACAAGTTAAATGCAACATCTAGCGATTACAGAAGCTGTAATGGAGAAAGCACTATGTTGCTGTGAAGGTGGAAATAGCAGCATTTCACAATAAAGTTCAATAAATTAAACTTGTTTTCTGTCACATCCTGGCTATCTGGATATCATTCTAAAATGTATAGTAATAGTTTGGCAACAAGGTATATCAACCCATTGCTATTTTTAGCATCCTGTAAACTCTGCTGCATAGACCTGCAGTCTCTCTTTGTACAACAGTGAGTATGCCCTGCATTAAGCCACTTGAGCCACACTGAGTCCACTTACAGCTAAAAGCAGGTGGGCTTCCATCCATCCGTCCGCTATATGTACGGATATACCTTTGGAGTGGACTCCCCTGTGTCCCCCTCGCAACCTAACCTCCGCAATCAAACCCCCTGTCCTCCTCTCCAGTTCCCCCTCAGAGGTTGCAGGTAAATGGGGTAATCTCCTGGCCCATCGCCCCCTCTCTCTGGATGGATGAAACTCAAGCCCCCCCATTGCAGCATTTAGTCCCCCATTCTGCCTACTCCCAACAAGGCCCACCTATTTCTCTCTCTCTCTCTCTCTCTACTTCTCTCTCTCCCTCTCCTCCTATCTAATCACAGTCCATTAGCCGCCCCATTAAAATTCTTTTGTCCAATTTGGGAGGAATGCTACCCTCGTGGAAAAACAGAATGAAGCCACAATAGGGCCTTTTCAAATCGCGCTCGACTTTTATTACTGAGAGTCGCTGAGGAGTGCCACCCACCTCCAAGCACCACTATGTCTTCCAGTCCCCTCCTGTTTGCTCTCGATGTGTGTGTGTGTGTGTGTGTGAGTGTGTGTGTGTGTGTGTCTGTATGTATTACCATTTGGGTTAGAGAGTGAAGATAGTCTATTGAAAATACAGCCTGTGCTGTGTATTATATTCATCATACAGGGAATGTAGAAGACAGTATAGTATGTAAAAAAAACAAAACAATATTGGACAGTACTCCAGATACAATGTATGATGGTAGATGATACGTGATTAGTGACCATTGCCTGTTGGTTACTTCTTATGTTGTACTGTTGGATAATGTGACACACTAGTGTACGATTGTCCCTTTATGAATCAGCAAAAAGGGACTAATCAGCATTGGCGCTCCCCAGGGCTGTGTGCTCTCCCCACTGTTCTTCTCCCTCTACGCCAACGACTGCACCTTGGGAGACCCGTCTGTTAAACTCCTGAAATTTGCAGATGACACAACGGTCATCTGTCTCATACGGGACGGTGACGAGTCTGCATATAGACGGGTGGTTGAACAGTTGGCCCTCTAACCTGGTGCTAAACACTATAAAAACGGTTGAGATGACAGCGGATTTCGGGAGGAGCCCCCCCAACACTGCGACCCATCTCCATACTGAATAGCACTGTGTCTGCTTTGGAATCTCTCAGGTTTCTGGGAACCACAATCTCACAGGACCTTAAGTGGACGTCTAACATCGATTCCATCCTCAAAAAAGGCCCTGGTGCAGGTTTTCCTGCACCAGCTCAGGAAGCTCAACTTGCCAAAGGAGTTGCTGCTTCAGTTCTACACTGCCATTATCCAGTCTGTTCTCTGTACATCCATCACTGCGTGGTTTGGATCGGCCACCAAACAAGACAGGAACAGACTACAACGGACAGTCAGGACTGCAGAAAGAATCACTGGTGCAATCCTGCCACCCATACATTGCCTAAACATCTCCAGAGTCAGGAATCGGGCAGGAACCATCAATGCAGATCCATCAAACGCTGGATACAATCTGTTCCAACTTCTGCCCTCTGGTATACACTATCTTTAGTGTATACCTCTGTACACAAAAACAACCAGACACAAGAACAGTTTCTACCCACAAGCCATCACTCTGATGAACAGTTAACAACAGTTACCATCAGTTATCAGACACATGATGTTAGGTCAATCCCTCATCTGTAAATTATCTTCACCATTGGTTACATACACAGTTTTATACATGTAAATATCATCAGTCAATTACTATTTATGCATGCTGTGCATGCTGTCATCTACCTCATGTATATGGAGAAACCTGTTATAATAATCATATTTACACTCATAGTTATTCCAGCACCCTTTGCACTATATGCCACTGCACTACTGTGACCTAATGTCCTTGCTGTTGTTGTCTGTATACACTGCTCAAAGAAATTAAAGAAACACATTTTAAGGAGAGTGCAGCATCAAGTCAATTAAACTTCTGGCATATTGATCTGGTCAATTCAGTAGCAGAGGGGGTTGTTAATCAGTTTCAGCTGCTTTGGTGTTAATGAAATTAACAACAGGTGCACTAGAGGGGCAACAATGAGACGACCCCCAAAACCATTCCTGTTTTGGGGGTCA
>JAVQJF010011738.1:0-38339 GCA_036023855.1 Gadopsis marmoratus
TAAAGCTTATAGCAGGGCTGACTCAGGTGAGCCCTGAGCCCCCCCTTAGTTATGCTGCTATAGGCCTAGACTGCTGGGAGACTTCCCATGATGCACTGAGCTCCTCTCTCCTCCTCTCCCTTTCCATATGTACGCACTCTTATCCCATTAATGCTTGTTACTAACTCTATACCTTCCCTTTCTCTATCTCCTTCTGTTGTTTTCTGCAAGTGTTTCTGTGGAGTCTGGATCTGTGGAGTCTGGATCTATGGTTGCAGCCACTCCCTGCTCAACAGCTATTGTTATTGCTCTAATTTATGTACATATGTATGTATGTATGTATGTATGTATACCCTCCCTTGTTCCCTCTCTCTCTCTCTCTCTCTCTCTCTCTCTCTCAACCCAACTGGTCGAGGCAGATGAGCGCCCATCCAGAGCTTTCTTCTGGTTCTGGTTCTGGTTCTTGCCACTGTCTCCTGGTGCTGCTCGTGGTGGAATTGTTGGGTCTCTGTAATAAAGAGTCGCTCTGGACCTGCTCTGTATGAACAAGTGCTACAAGATAACGTTTTGATGGCGCCATATAAATAAAAGTGAATTGAATTGAATTAAATATATTATATGACAGAAAACAAGGAAAACACATAAGAAGTCCCCAGGAAAGGTTTCCCACTTTACCTCCTTCCCAATTGAAATTAATTTGGCCATTTGAGCAAAACTGGCAGTCCGATGTGTAAAACTAACACACTGCTGATGTTGGTGGGTTTACATTTGATGTCAAAGAGACAAGAACTGATGTAACGTTCAAACTGTCATTAATATTTTAAGGTATTTCCTGCATTTTACACATGTTCATGACAATTTGGTGACAGTATTTAAAACTAACATCGTGTCTTACAAGATTCTATAATTATTACATGGACCTAAGGCTAGTGTAGTTCTTGACATTACATTTGATTACTTTTAATTGATCTGCTAAAGTACGCTTAAGTTGCTGCGATGTTGGAAAAAGATACAAAATATATAAAACATTTACAAATCTCATAAAAAGGATGAGTTTATATCACCTACTCATTTTTGGAGTAGCTTGGAGCTTGAGTCGTACGATCCATCCATCTATACCTGATTATATGATATTGATAAAATTCAATTTTAACAGCCTGAATATCACGATTCTTCAGAGCTTTGATGCTTAAAGAAATTGTTTGAGATTTTAGGATCATAAACTTATACAAAACATTAATGGAACCTCTTTAGTGTAGAGACTGAAATGCTTTAACATGCTTTATATGATTTCTTTTTGTCATTTTTTGGATAATTCCAAAATCCACAAAATTAACCTTATATATTTTAAGAAATGTAATGAAACAAACATATGTATACAATAATATTCAATTTACACAACAAGGCAACATTGTCTTCTGCATTTGACAACAAGTTCTCATTTACATCAGACCTTTTGTAATAATACAACTGAGTACGTCTTTAGCTATTAGTGGTTTCTTGTTTTTTTCTTTTGTTTTTTTAGATGTAGAAGGAGCAAAATCTAAGTAATACACATGTTACAATATCGCATTTTCATTTGAAACATGGCCTTTGGTTTGAATAATAAGGTAAACATATGTAACAGTGATCCCTGCCTAATTAGATTTTATGTTAAGGATTTCAATTTGACCATTTCTAAAATAGTATGTAAACGTACAAGATGGCTGTAAATCTACAACACTTTGCTGGTTGTTGAGTTTAAGTGAGAAATAAATGTGGCAATGACAAATAACCCAAAGCAAACAAAGAAAATGAAAATGTAAATGGTAGACCACACCAAACGTTTTGCAGTGTGCACTGGCTACAGAGTTTGCTGTCGGGCTGCATTCACAATCAAATGGTTGTGTTAAGGGTTAGGTTAGAGGTGGGTCGTGGCTGGGCTTCAGGCCCACTAATCCCAGTGAAAAGGAGGGGATTTGTGGGAAGGCCTGAGAATAACTGCAGCCTGACAGACGAACTCAGACTCGGCGCAAACAAGTCCACAATTTCATGAAGTGTGTGTGTGTGTGTGTACAATGAACATCAACTTTATGAAATGACATCACAATCTCAAACTTTAAAAGTAGAACATTTTAAATATTGGGGCAAAAATAGGGCCCCCCCACCATCATCCCCAGAAGAAATGACACACATGGAGATTTTAATTATGTTCCATATTCAACAAAACTTTAATTAAAACAGAATGCTTTCCCATATATGAGTATTTATTTTAAAATACATTTAATTTCAAGCCCCCAAAAATCCATTTGTAATGCATGCTGCAATTATGTAATTCATGTGTGCTGTGCTGGATAATCATATAACACACACACGGCAATGAAGGCTGTTTTCCTCAGTTACGACTCAGTTTGGTGACATCACTATAAGTGATAGCCAATCATATTGTGGCACTGCTTGTCTCAGCGTCTGGAGCTCATACATGCTGAGACAGCGACAGGCAGAGAGAGCATGTGTGTGCGTGTGTGTGTGTGTGTGTGTGTGTGTGTGTGTGTGTGTGATTTTAGCTAGAAGTCAAAGTTGAAGTTACGGCCATAACTCAGCTCAGCTGCTGGGAGCCACTTCAAACATTCTTCTGGATGAGTGTGTGTGTGTGTGTACATGTTTGTGTGTTGGTATGTGTGTATATGCACACTCACCAGCAGCGCTTTCATCTGCACACCTACGGTGAAACACTGTGTGGGAGCCGGGCCTACTGCTCGCACACACACACACACACACACACACACGCACGCACACACACACACACACGGCTAGGGCTGCATGTTGAGCAGCCCTGCCTTCACCCTGGTGTGCTGTCAGGTGTTAACAGCACACTCACAGGGATCACTAGGAAAACACAGTCAGCTATTACAACTAGTTTAAGTTTAAAGGTGCAACACACCCCAAACTGCATTATTTCTGTCAAAGTTGCATTATAACGGGATGAGAGTGCCGACTTTCAAATCAATTTGTATTTAAAGCTGTAATCCTTCAGATTTCAGTCCTGGTTGATTCTGGGTTGCTGTCATGTTTCCTCTGTGCACATATACAGTGTTTATTTTGCCATGTCAATGATTATTGAAACAAACCCCTTGAGCAGCTACACTGTCAGGAATGCAACAGAAGAAGAGCAACATGTGTACCAGTTTGCCTTACAACTAAACAAACCATGGCCTGTTATGTAGTTTTAATAGGGAACAATACAGTACAGGACAACATTTCCAAATGACATGAAATGCAGGCAGGCAGTGTCTTTGGTCTGCAGCATCACATGCAGTACGAATGCATCATTTCTTGTGAATCCTTATGTTATGGAATTTGAATCATACACAGGTAAGGCGGACTCCCTTAACACACTCCTAAAACTGCTGGCCAGAATAAAATGGGGCCTGATATAATGGATCTCTATAGCTTTAAAGCAGGGGAGACCAATACGTCGATCGCAAAGGCCATGGTGGTAGATCGCGTGCATTTCAAAAAACAATTTTCAAATATACGTCCCACCTCCCTGTGGCATCTGCCACTTAACCACTTGACTGATATGAAGAGGGGCCAGTCTGCCAGTCCAAGGTGGCCAAAAGGTAAAAGAGGCCTTCGTTGAGGCAGCAGACTCGTTGTTTCGGGATTTTAAAAACAAACCTGAAAAGGTATCCGCAATCAAAATTGTTCAGCTGTCCAGAAGCACTGAGACACGGCGCTGTGAAGTGATGGCTGATGGTTTGATGCAGCAACTTTGGAAGGACATCGCAGATTGTTTCTCACTGCAGCTCGACGAGTCCACGGACCTAAGTTATACAGCGCAAGTGTGCATTTTTATTAGGATGGTGTTCAAAGACATGACAGCGAAAGAAGAACTATTATGCGCAACTTGGCAGTGCAACTACGCAGAGCAGATTGAAAATGTCCGCTCAGACTTTGACAAACGTTTTCAAGACTTTGCTTTACTCGACCAGATCGCTACATTCATGTGCTTTCCATTTGGAGGAGACACTGAGGTCGATTCCCTGGCCTCGCAAATCGCAGCACTGTTTCACATGAACCCGTCAGCGCTGGAGGATCAGATCTTGTCACTGCAGGCTGATGTTCAGTTGAAGTCGCGGGCCAATGCTGGATAGTTTTGGAACTTGCTCACGGAGGAAAAGTATCCAAACATGAGGAAGTCGGCTCGACTTATTGATGTGAGTCAGCGTTTTCCCACATGAAGATTAATAAGTCCTAATGCCGTTCAACCATGACTGATGATCATTTGGAGGCCTGCTTGAGACCAGCTACCAGCAGCTACTGTCCAGATGATTCAGTGCAAGGCATGAGAATAATGTAGGTACCCGAAATGTATTGTGCTGTGGCGGGTTTATTATTCTATTATTGAAAATGACCCACAGTATTTAAAACATAAAATGAATAAGCTAGAAAGCAAAACAAATACAATATCTATATTTATTTTTAATTGTGTCAAAAGAATCAATAGGATTGTCGAGCCAGTCATTTAAAAAGTAGCTCGCAAGTCAAAAAAGTGTGAGCACCCCTGCTTTAAAGCATACGCACCATCAATACATAAATACATTTTGCACAAATTTACGCCCATTTACTATGAATCATACGTCATCATCATGTGTTACGGACTTTGCTGTTAGCTGCTGTATGTATTATGTTATGACGGAATCCTTGTGGTCCAGGTTCCTCATTTTTTGCTAGAGCTTTGTGTCATGGTCTGTGCATATTTGGTTGTTGGTGTTTCCTGTTTTATTCTGATATCCTTGCTGTTTAGTTTCCGGTCTTGTGTTTTCTTGCTTTGCTACTCCAGTGTTGATCCTTTTCACCTGGTCTCTTGTGTTCACCTGTGTCTCATTCCCTCGTCAGTCCGGTGTATTTATGTGCTGATTCTTTACCTTGTCTCTTGTTGGTGAATTATGGTTTGCACGTGGTTTGCTTTCTGCCGCCGTATGGACTTGGAGTGGCAGATCCATTCAACTGTACCAGCCTCCTCTCTCCTCCTCTCCCTCTCCATCTGTAGGCACACTTATCCCATTAATGCTTGTTACTAACTCAAGTGCTTCCCTTTCTCTCCCCTCTCTCTCCTTCTGTTGCTTTCTGCAGGTATTTCTGCCTCCGGAGCTGTGGAGTCTGGATCTAACCCATGTTCCTGCTCAACTGCTGCTGCTATTATTGTTACTGCGCTTATTATTAGTATTTTTTTTATTATATTACTATATATAAAGCTCACAATCTTCACAGTGAGGCATCATCACTGTCTTAAAGCTTTACTGGCAAAATGTGAGGTTGTTTTGCTCAACCCAGTAGGAGCGATAAAGCTTGTCATTTCCTGCTGTCACTAGGTGGCGCTATGACTATGGATGAAAATTAGCATATAGACAGCTTCAGGCAGGGGGGTGGTCATGAAATATACAGTGCAGTGTTCAGTGCAGTTATGAAGCACTTCCTGTTTCACGGTGAAACACATGAATTCAATGCCACGATCTACCACGGTTGGAACAACCATTCATGGCAAAGGTCTTAAGGTGGCACAGGCCAATTTTGAAGTCGCTCCAGTAAAATCTGCAGCACGAGTTCGTCAAAGCACAACCCCCTGAAATGGTATAAAATTCAAAGTTTATGCAATTTAACTGACTTCCTGTTGGGTGGGACCCAGAGGCTTTTTTTCCTAAAGGTGAACATGATACATATGGATACCAAATTTGGTGCATGTATGTGAACGAGAACTGGGAGGCTTATGTTTTGAAATCTGTAGGTGTGTGTGAATGTATGGTAGTACAAAACATATTGTCCTTCTTCTCATCAATATGTAAATTGACAAATCTCAAAACCATTCAAATTAACAAAACTGAACAAAAAAGTGCATATCAGTTAATGAAGTAAGTCATCTGCAATTATGTTCCAAATAAAAACAATGAATGTAGTAACTTTGTTCCAGAATTGTCAAAATTGTCTGTAATGCAAAGACGCTGAAGTGGATTCACTTAACACTAATTTCTCAAAGAAGCAGTATTGATTCCGACTTGAAGCGACACGATCAGCTAGAGAGAAGAATGATCTTTAGCCAATTGCACACATCGGCTGCAGAGAGCACGCAAACACGGCAACAGCCAAGTTTAATGTTGGCCTGTCATCACTTTACTCATGGTATTAATGTGAATTAGCACTGGTGGTATCACCTGCCACCAGCGACGATTGTCATTTGTGCCAACTAAAAAATGAGAAGCTGCTGCCTGAGTGTTTTGTACTCTGCTCTTTGTTGATAAGAGAGAGGCGAGATAATGGATTTGTTTGAGTCAGAGTTGAACAAATGTGTGCTGAGTCATTCACACCAGTGTGCCCAAAACATGTATCAAATTTGCACTTAAATCTGTGCTTGTATATGCTGCACTGTAGAGATCTGCTCTGGTAAAAGTGAGCAGTGCTGAAACACCAGCTGGCAGAGGTGTATAAAAGAGTACAGTTAAAGGATTGGAATTTAATTGGTTTTATTTTTAGCCATTACCAATCCATTAAAATGTCCAAGTCAAGTTTGCCTGCTTTTTCAGTACACCGACACCTTTCAACACAGCGGTACCATGTTTTAATGCCAGGTTTATATATCTAAAATAAGTTAGTCTACAACTGATTGACTGAGGAGAGTCTAAAGTCAAAGCCTTCTCTTTAACAAATAGAAGGTACCTCGGTAAAAGGGACTGGACTAGGAGGAAAGTGGAAAATACAGGCCGTCAAGACCCGAAAAATTTAAAAATTAAGACAGCTCTGCTACTTTTACTTTTAACATGAAAGCTGTATGGTTCCATACAGTACATTTCAGTTCCACTGCTACCCACTGTACTGTTTATGTGAACCAGAATCCATGACCGTGTAAAGACCGACGCTTTTCAACCTTAACATTTCGGAAAGTGCTTTTGCAGATTGGTCTCGCTCACCCACTCACACACACCCCACTGGCGACATAGCTGCCAAGCATGGTGCAACTTAGGGAGCAACTGAGATCAACATCAATGTGGACAGGAGCCAGGATCGAACGCTCTGCCTCCTGAGCCGCAGATGCCCTCTTAAACAAAACATTTGTGCCAGTATGGTAACCTGATTATGAGCACGAAGCATGAATGCATTCAATGACTGACATCTGTAACAGCTAAAAGCATTCAGAACTATTCCATATATCCTTTTCATCTGGATCTACACAGCAACCTGCAGACTCCATACATTATGAAATTGAGTATAAAGAGTATATTCATATATTATCTATTTTTCTTAGTAGAAGAGAGAGGGTTTCTGGAAGATGATGCATGGACACATCTCCCAGAATCCCATTGGCTGCATTCAACAAGTTGGGAACAGGAACACCATGACTACAGAGTCTTGACTGACAAAATGGACAATTCTGCCCCACAACGGAGTCCACTCTATATGCAGTAGAAATACATCGCTGTATCAATGGTGATGTCATCCCAAGGTTTCCAGAGAAATAAGTGAACATTTACTGATTTTTCTGTTCATATACTATCCTAAATCATCAACTGTCAACCTTTTTTAAAAATTATTATGTGAAGTTTTGAGTTGACATGCTGAGTTTAATGCTGGGACAATAAACCCAGGACAAAATATATAGGTCGAATGTCTAGAGTCTTTGAGAAGTTAATAACGGGAAAAAAAAAATGTTAATATGCAAATGTCTAACCAGAAAATTGATCACAGCTTGTAATAGGAGAAAATGTGAGTTGAAATACCAGCTCTGCCTGACACACACAGGGTGAGCGTGTACGCCTGTATGGAGGCTGTTGGAGATAGGAGTTACACATTCCTGTGATACAAGGAACACTGACATGTACTGCAACTGACCTGTAGCCATATTATTTTACTTATCTCATTTGCTATGAATATGCTATGTATGTATATGTGTGTGCGTATATGTGTGTGAAAGTGGAACCATCATGGGAGGACAGACCCCTGCACGGAATGTACCAGCAGCAGATGGAAGAAGTGGCTGATAGAGAAATCCAACCAGTGGCTGGAAAAGGCTGCACTGAAAGACAGCAGAGGCACTAATCATGGCAGCACAGGAACAGGCTCTGAGTTCAAGATCAAAAGAGGCCATGATCTACCACACCAGGCAGGACCCCAGGTGCAGACTGTGCAAAGATGCTCTGAAACAATCCAGCACATAGAGGCGGGGTGTAAGATGCTAGCAGGCAGGGCATACATGGAACGCCATAACCAAGTGGCTGGCTAGTTTTCTTACCCTATATCAGTGAAAACCTGGCCCTTTGAAATTCTGGCCCTTGGACAAATGTAGTTGATGTAGTTGTACATATTATGAACAGGATTTTACTATAGGCGGTAATAAAGATACGAGTCCATTATGGTTTGTAGTTTCAATATCCTGGGTCTCAAAAATGATCCTTGTAAAATACTGTATCTTTGATTTCATCCTCATATAAAGCAATCAGATTCCATTTTGAATAAAAAGGTAAACATCAGAAATTTTAATATTAAGAAAAAGACTTTATTATAAGCTTTGTTTGTTTCGGACATCACATACATGCATATGTTGTATTATCATGACTACATTAGCGGAGGCGAGAGAACCACCCGAATACAACTTAGAAGCAATGTAGATAGAAACAGCAAGTCAAAGACAAAATAAAGCTTAACAGCATGCATTTCAGTCTGTTATTTATATTTGAGCTTTTTAAAATGAATACTCTGTTTTACATGGTTACAGGTGGAAATTGTATCAGGACAATGTGCTCTTAATCCTACTTTACAACAAAGACTGAAAGTCAGGATTACAGGAATATTTTATAATATCCTACAAGACACCTAATAGGCCTTCTAACTGTCATATAACACTTGACTTGGCTGTGTACTTCAGGTAATAGCCCAAGGAATATATATAGTTTTATATTACATATATATATCATATTACATAAAAAGACAGGATAATGGGTGAAAGTGGAGCTTCATTTGTTGAGCCATCCAAAGCTTTTTCAAGTTATATGAAACATGTTTGAAAACTATTGATCAAATGGAATGCAGTGTGAACAAGTTGAAGGTATCCCTTACACCTTCCTTACGGTATCTAATAGTGTGCCACAGGGATCGATCAGAGGTTATTATTCTCTAAACAATGTAAAAACATGATGTGATGTTTCAATTTTATGCAATTATTTACTTATCTGTTAGTTAGAGGAATCTATTGAGCAAGCTAGGCTATTCTTTACTTTCCATGGAAAAAGTTAAGTTGAGGTTTATCTGAAATAGTTGAAATTGCAATGAGCAAACAAATGCTTGTTTCAGCTACCTTTATAGCTGTGCTTGACTGTCAGGATGTATGTTGTACGCATTCATTTTCTCAGTGCCTACATGCTTTGGATACAGTATATCATCGAGTATTGAGATTTGCAAAGACGTCACCCACCATTGTTCTGTGTGTTCTTGGACCACCTTCATTAAGCTGGCATGTTCTTATTTATAAAGTCATTTTTGGTTTACTAAAACCTTATATATATATATAACCTTATATCTTTAGTGGATACAATACCTTCACCAAAAAGTGTTAATAGCCACAAATTCAGAATAAATATATCTGTAGTCCTCAGTCCCCAGTAGATCTTTATACCTGAAAACTACACACACTCTCATGTGGCTGCTGGCATCGTTCCCTTCTGTTCTTTCTGTAAAGCACTTTTAACTTCTGTTTTGAAAAGTGCTTTAGTAATAAAGTTTGCTTGCTTATTAGTAATGTATTGTTTGATGACTTTATACTGATCTTTTATGTGGGGCTTATTGGTGATTTTACATGGGATTGTATAAGTCTGTGATTTTTCTTTATTTCTGATCTTTTTATGTCTATTTTGTGTCGTTACTGAAAAAGACACTTTTAATCTCAGTGAGACGTATGTAGATATAAAAGGTTTAATAAAAAAGCCCAAATAGGACTAAAATTGATACAAAAACAAATTACAACCAAAACATTTACAACCTAATGACCACGGGACATACTTTGGAGTCCTATAATGACTGACCATTACCAGGAAGGATGTAGTGGAGGGCCTTCATTCACTTTCATTCACTCAATGTGTCAGACAAGATCATATTACCTTAAAGCAGGGACATTTCTTTTCTATACAAAAACATTAACATTTTTAAGAAATACAGATATTTAGAGACAGACCAGTATAACAACTTATGTTATCACCTTTCAGCTGAGTTGGTCCAGTCCAGACATAGACTCCACAGAAATTAAATATTACGGCAACATGGAGGAAGTGCAGCTTGGGCATAATGGGTTGGGGTATATCACATACTTTGTTTGCTTCTCATGATGACATGGAGCCCACGGGCATCTACCTGTCCTCATTTAAGATGTCCTGGTTGGTTCCCATGAAGATTTCAGATGAGCTGCTGAATGCATGCCCACATATAAATGGAACTTACTGAAACCCTGACATTAACAATGGATAAGATGCAGATGTTTTATTTATCAGTCATCCTATTGTCTGGGATACAGGTAGTTAAACTTTTCTAATTCAGTTTCTTTTTTGTGTCAATTTTATAATGTCACTATGTTGCAATATTTTCTAAATAATTTATGTTGTCTTCTTTAGATACAGCATGTTCTGGCTTCAGGTGAGTGTTCTGTGTTTTTGCTGATACTATTCATGACACTTTTGGTGATTTCTAGATGCTTAAATTGGATTTTCTTTTGCCCATCATTGATATGGCAAGATATACAATAGTGATCGGTCATTCTTACATGAATGTTTGTATTTAGTAGGTTTTCATCAAAATAATAGCACAGTGAATTTTCATACCTTTATAGGTCATCTTCACTTTTCCATGTTTGATCATGTACAACATTTTATTGTGCTATCTGTGGCCTAAAAATATGCAGAAATGGGGTTTTGATCAAAACTGAATGAATGATAATAGCTGCATATGGGATTGTCACCACTAGAGGGCCATCGCCTCAATTAAAAACCATCCTTTTTACCAGTCAGTGGAACCCTTTAATATGTTAATATTAAAATATATGTTAATTAGTGTTACAACTTCCTTCCTTTCTTTCTTTCTACAAAACAACACACAATTCTTGATGTTGCTGAAGTTAGTCGTCTAGTGTGTGATGGGACATTTTAAACTCAGAGAAAGATCTGTTGCAAGCACATACATTTTACTTTGCAGTAACTGAAGTATGTGCTATGAAGGATGAAGTAATTACTATCTTCCATGGTGTGCTTGGAAAAATAATTTCATGTTAGTCTGGAATTTTACCCCTTTTGAAAAGGAAATAATTATAATAAAATCATACATGAAATGTTCAATATTAACATTATTTTACCTTTTTAATCCCAGAATGTATGAAAAAGATATTGCTTAATGGATCAAATTCTTCTTGATTATCAGTGGTATTCAGTAGTAACTTTACACTGAACCTTCAGGGCACTATTGTATTGTATTTTGTTTAATCATCTGTGGAATTACTTTCATGCTCTGAGAGGATTTTATACAGTTGTTTGATTGTTTTGTGCTTTAATATTTCCAGTATGTTTAGTGTTCCATATAGAAACCACCACATTGTGTTGCAAATACCTGTTGCTCTTTTATTTAGTGTCTAGAAAACATGACAAATGCCTCATCTATCTTTTTTCAGACTGTAATATTGTATCAGTGACATCTCCTTCAGCATCAACACTGAATGTGGTATGGAGCAACTACACTGGAGCCTCCATTTATTTACTGGACTTGAGAGTTGTGAACTCCACCACTATCACCCCAGTGGTGCTGATGCAGCAAGCACCCAGAACACAGAGGCTGATCCACGGGTTAAGACCTGGACAAGTCTATGAAGTCTCACTGCATGTCTTTCAGTTTTACGGTGTCGTGTGCACAGATGTTAAAAAAAACATGACAGGTAAAGACGCATTTTTAAAAAGTAACCAGTTAAATAAAATGAAAGAACAATGAATAATGTTAAATTCTTTACATTCCCACAGTGCCTGGGACATCTCAGATCACCTTTTCCAAAGCTCTTTCGAGTACATCTATAAGGCTTGAGTGGTCCAGCGTGATCGGGGCGGACAGCTACATCTTGTTTGTGGAAAAGAGTGGTTCTCCCCCACAAACATACAGCCAGACATTCACAACCCTGTATGGACAAATGGGCAGCTTGACTCCCTCTACAGTTTACAACTGTTCCGTGTATGCCTCCAACAGTGCCGGAAGAGGTGACAAAAGTAATACAAAGGCAATCATGACTTGTAAGTGCACATACAATGCTGGTTTTGTTGATTTGTATTCAGAGGGCATCACTTATGTAATGCAGAATTTGAATCTTTATAAAATGACATAAATGCAAGTTATGTGTGAGCCAATCCTGTACACCTAAGGATATATGAAAACATCAATGGTCATTTGTAAATGTGCTAGATTGACATCTGTGTTTTCTACTGGAAGTGATGCAGGCACCAACTGGTGTGGCTCTTGCAATTACGGGAATCAGCACAGCCAGAGTGACGTGGAACCCTGTAAGTACAGTCCTGCTTTATCAAGTGACTGTGACCAACAACAACAACCCCAGCAACGCCATGTTCATCAAAACCATATCAACTATATCCATGGATATCATAAATCTGGAGCTCTGCTCCACCTACACAGTGGGAGTGTCATCAGTCAACATCTTCTTAGTTCCTGGGGAGGCCAATAATGTTTCCTACACTACATCTAGTGAGTATTTTAGCCATGTAATTAATTTGTCAGATTTAATACACTAACTTTAACCCTTTGCTGACATTGGCCTTACTTCTTCATTGCTTGGGGTCCCACAGACTCCCACTGCTTATGTGTGAACATAATAATCATAAATGCAAACTCAACCAATATGTAGAAAAGCAATGAAGTGGTAATGCTTCCCTCTGCCACAATCTGAGCTTGCACAGTTGATGAAGGTGTCAAACTATGGAAATGCCCCGACAGCACTGTCATTACACAAAATGATTCATGTGTTTTACGTTGTATGGGCTATGTCACGATGGGACATAACAAACACAATAGGAATAACAAACACAGGAAACACAGTCACACACACAGACGGGACATGACAGGCTATGCATGACCATTCTGCCAAAGATGTCTCCGTTCTTTTTTGACTTCTTATAAAAATAATCAAATTTAAATAAATATAAATAAAATAATGTTTGAAAATGGGGCCATTGGGGTTAAACTGAAGAAATATTCATCTGTATCATCTGATTACATTTTTCTGTCATTTTTTCTTCAGCCATAAGCCCAGTGCCAACCATCTCTTCGAACTACAGTTGCTCCAGGGGCATAGTGACAGTAACTTGGGATTTGGTGTTTCGGGCCAAATTGTACAGGGTCATGGCTGTCGACAGCACCGGCGCGTCCCTTAACTGTACATCAGCCTCCACCAGCTGCCAGATCACCAAGCTCAAATGTGGTGAGAGGTACCAGGTCAACGTCACAGCCATCTCTGACAACTGTGAGAGCACCTCCAGTACCTCCTCCTTCTTTGAGACAGGTGAGTGGAGCACATGTTCACGTTGAAACTGCAAACCATGGACAGAGAGCGGACTCCACTCTATCATCAGTCATTTGTTTAAACTTCACAGAAAATAAAGATGGCATTGAATTACGTGTTAATTTCTAGTAGCTGACCAAAAGGTTGTTTAAAACACAGCAAAACATTTGTAGTGTTAGCTGCCTGGCTAGACTGAGAGGGGGGACACTGGCAATATATCTTATTTTTATATTCCAATGATATAATATACCATACACAATTCACACCTATGCTAAGCGGTGCAACACACCCTCTCATTAGCCACCAAGATTTGCCATCCATCACCAGTTAATCTACAGCTCTTCACAGTCTATTGAAGTCAGGGAGTTATCTCAAAGGTCAGTTATAGAATCAGTCTAAAAAGTGAAATGGTGAAGGACACACACACACACACACACATGCCCAGCACACATGCCTGTATACTCCAGTGAAGCGGTGAATGAAACAAAGAGTTAAATTACAACAGGAGTCAAATCTCTGGTTCCTTAGATGATGTTTGTGAACCTTCAAACAATAGAAAGTGAATTGCATGTGCATAGCTGTTCTTCTTTTCTCCTCATTCAGACAGATTTTGTACATATTCCCTGCCACCCTTGGCTTTTATTTCCTCCACATTAATTGTGCTTTCTAATTCCTCATCTCATTCTCCCAGTCCCCTGTGCTCCAGCTGATCCTCATACCATTCTAGATTGCCCTAGCAATATGGTCATCTTTAGCTGGCAGCCCACCATCGACACCTTGTACTACGTGGCGATGGCCGTGGACCTCACTGGCACCTCGACTGAGTGCAGGACGGCAAACAACTCCTGTTACTTTGTTGATACGGAATGTGGTCAGAGCTATTCGTACACTGTGTACGCCGTCAGCTCTGGATGTAACAGCGAAGTCAGCCACCCTAAGTTTGTCCAGACTTGTGAGTAGGATTTGTTTTGTCTTGTTTACATAGAGCGCTACAATAAAGTCTTTGTTGCGATTTTTATGAAATTGTAATAAGATCATTTTGGTGATATTCTATAGTTTTCTGTTTGTCAACAAATCCCATGAAAAGACCAGACGCAACAATGAATTGATCCTCCTATTAAGTATTATAAGTAGTATAGCCAAACCCTGATATATCTTATTCCTTTGTGTCAAAGAGCTCAACTGTTATCCAGTAACACATTAATGAGCAGAACCATCACAGTGATTGACTTGTTCCTTCATTACAATGAACATGAGACTTGAATTTACTATTGATGACAGTCATACAATAATAACACTTGATTTGCCTAATCACTGTGATATATCAAATGTAACCAATCATGATAATGAGGCCAATAAATAGACCTACTACAGTACTGGCCTACTTGTTCTCAGATAACACCTGGTTGGTAATATTGTTAAGTAACATTAATGTGTCATCTTTCCAATATCTACTTGTGGAAAGACAATAGAAAAAATGTGACAGTAAGTCTTTCATGATTTTCTTTTTTCTCCTTCTTATTTTCTCTCCTTTCCTCCAGCTCCTTGTCTACCAACAAACATAAAGACAGGAGCTGAGTGTCACGCTGACATGTTGATCACAACCTGGGACTCCGCTGCTGGAGCTCTTTTCTATGCTGTAGAAGTACGTGGGAACACTGATGAAACCTACAGCTGCACCTCTTCCAACAACAGCTGTGCGATGACCGGGGTGCCATGTGGCGAACACCTCAGTGTGTGGATCGTCGCCTCCAACGACTACTGCTCCACTGAGAAGGTGCTGGGAGATGTTGCTCAGACTAGTACGTACTGGGAGCTCTGTGACACACTGTTTGATATTATTCATAGTTCCTGAGATGTGAAACATGTGATATCACCGATGATCTGTTATTCTGACTTGTTTAATGAGAGATTGAACAAAAAAGAAGAACCAAACATTTCCCCTCTCCCCTCTCTCCAGTTCCCTGTACTCCATCTAATGTCTCAGCGTCAGTCAAATGCAGCCAAGATTCTGCAAGAATTAACTGGATGATGAACATCAGTACTATATTCTACATTGCCGTTGTTGAGGATGCAAATGGAAATCTGCACAGGTGTAATTCAATAGGCACCAACTGCTTGATTGGAGGCCTGAGATGTGGACAGAAATACACTGGAAGTGTTGTAGCCACCAATCTAATGTGCAACAGCACCACCAGCGAGAAGGTCACCTTTAATACAGGTAGGTCAGACGGTTAGATTACATTAAAATTTGATATATTATATAGATTCATACTTTTTCCATCTGGTAAACCCACATCTATATACTGTTTCTTCTTCTTTTCCAGCCCCCTGTTCTCCAGCTATCATACTTAAGCAATATACGTGTGACAACAATACAGCAGTGTTCAGTTGGACTGACCCTGTGGGACGCCTCAGCTTCCAGGCTCAGGTAGCAGGAGGAGGGTATTCGGATAGCTGCCAGACAACAAATACCAGTTGTGCGTTCCAAAATCTTCCCTGTGGCTTGGATTTAAATGTAACAGTGCATGCTCTGGGGGAGCAGTGCAACAGCATCCCAAGTGTCAGTGAATCTTTTGAAACAGGTAATCCTTCCACCAAAATACTGCTTGAGGATTTTACATTTATACTTTGTATTAAGCAAACAAGATATCATGTGTGATTTGGTGAGCTTTAGAGGTTTTGTTACCTCAGAACAGAGCCAGGATAGCTGTTTCCCCATGCTTCCAGTCTTTGTGCTGAGCTAAGCTTACCAGCTGCTGCTGTACAGACACGAGTCTATCAATCTTCTCATCTAACTCTTGGCAAGAAAGGAAATAAGCTTATTTCTCAAAATACTGAACCTCACAAAATTTCACCTGATGCACTGTATTTTAATAACTAATTTGTCACCCTGTCTTTTTTCCTTTTTCACTCCCAAGTCCCGTGTGCCCCAAAGAATGTTAGCTCCACTCTGGTCTGTTTCAATCACTCAGCCCTGGTATCATGGGTAGGAAGCCACAGTGCTGTAGGATACAATGTGACAGCCACTGGCCAGGATGGACACACACACCACTGCCAAACCAACACTACCAGCTGTCAGCTACCCTTCATCCACTGTGATGAAACCTATGGCATCAAGGTCACACCGTACTCTAAGACCTGCGCAGGAAACTCAAGTGCTGTTTACAGCTTTAGAGCAGGTGCGTAAAGACTTGAAGTTAGATGTCCATAGTCTACCTGTTGAAAAAAACACCCTTACACTTCAGCTCAAACCATTTTTTCTCTCTTCTCTCCAGGTCGTTGCACTCCAAGTAACGTCACTGTGTCCCCAGCCTGTATGGGCAGCACTGTCTCTTGGTCTCCTGTAACAGGGGCTGAGATGTTCATAGCAACAGCAACTGCAGATGATGGCCACACTCACACTTGCAGCTCAAACAATTCCAGCTCGTGCACTTTCACTGACCTCCACTGTGGGGAAACCTATGCAATTACTGTTGTGACTGTGGACAGGGGCTGCAGGAGTGAGCCGAGCTCAGCTGTGCAGCTGAGAACAGGTGAGAGGAAACTGTAATGAGTAGATTTTGAGTCTCTAGCTGGATTTAAATGCAAGGAATGTCAAAAATATCGTACTATTTATAAATGTGAAACATACTTTCACATTTCACACATGTGCTCTTCTCACAGTTTGTAATGACTAACTCTTTTCCTTTCAGTGCCATGTTTTCCCACTAATGTCTCAGTGATGATGAACTGTGCCAACAAAACTGCTGTTGTGGCCTGGTACGCCAGTCGCGGTGCTGTACAGTACTCAGTGACAGCCCACAGTAGCCATAGCAACGTCAGCTGCCAGACCTCTGGACTCAGCTGTAGCCTTGACAACCTCATATGTGGCAACCGCTACATTGTTCATGTTGTGGCTATGGATGACAAGTGCTCTAGCATCTCCAGTCAGGCTCTGATGTTCAACTCAGGTAAGAGAGGAAACACGCATGAACACTCTAATACACCATTTACCATTACCATTTTGTACTTTGAGACCCCTTGTCACGGGTTGCATGTTTGCGTTCCAACAAAGAGGGATTTACCCCTCACAGCTTCTCAAATTGTTTCATTTGACTAAAAACGTTACCCAGGTTTTAGGATAATATATTCAAATCCAAGTCAACTACTGCTGATTTGATAACATCTCTTGACTCTTGTCTTGCGCTTCACAGAACCGTGTCTACCCAGCGACCTGGTGGTTAACTTCTCCCGTGAGGACCACAGTGCGCTGGTGTCCTGGAGCCCCTCTCCTGTTGCTGAAACCTACCAAGCTGTCGTTATGGCTGTAGATGGACACGTGCATACTTGCAACACCACCTCCAGAAACTGCAGAGTATCAGAGCTCCACTGTGACCAGCTGTACACAGTATTTGTGACCGCCAGCCATGAGAACTGCTCCACCAAGTCCAATCAGAATGTCACAGTCAACACAGGTATTTGTCTTTATATACAAAAGACATGGAGAATACCAATGCATGTACATACATTGACCCAACATAACGAAATACATGTAGTATCAGCAGTTTGATAATTTTTCTTTCTGTCCAGGTCCCTGCCAGCCTGATGGTCTCTGGGTTACGTTTCACTGCAACAATCAGTCTGCAGTGCTGTCGTGGATGCCCAGACATAATATTATACACTACTATGGCCGTGCACAGGCTGAAAATGGAGACATGCTGTACTGCCACAGCACAGATCCCACCTGTGTTATCCAGGGTCTTACTTATGGAACAGTTTACAATTTCTCTGTCCAGGCCTCAGATGGGGTATTCAACAGCTCCTTCAGTGACCCAGTGCAGAGAGGAGCAGGTATATGATCTGCATATCACTTCTCAAAGACTCAATAGCTTTGTAATGTTTGCACTAATACATCCGACTCTCTTCTTTAGCTCCCTGCCCCCCAGACGCTGTTGGGGTGCAGCTGATGCCGATGAAGGGGGGGGTGCAGGTGGCGCACTTCAACTGGACAAATATCATCTACAGTGATGACTACCTGCTGAGGTTAACAGGAAATCTGCTGGGAGACAGCCAGATGCAGTTTGATCTCACTTCCTATTGGACAAAAATGACATACTTTGAGATTGTTCTCCCCTGCGGTTCATCCTACGTTGCTACAGTGGAGAGCAGGAAAGCTGCTTGGAACAGCACTCAATCTGTGCCTCTCAACGGAACAACAGGTAGACAACACTTAACACACGAGCTACTGTTTTCACTTCAGTGTAAATATTTTTTTGCATATTTTTAGATGTTTTAACTAGCTCCACTTTCTCTTCTCACAGCTCCTTGTCCACCCTCAGGAGTGGTGTACAGCGGTAACAGCAGCGTTTCCACAGTTTCATGGAATGCTTCGGTGTTTGCCACCATGTACACGGTGTACACTAACAGTGTCACACCAAATGCCCAGCTATGCAGCACTGCGGGGCTGTCCTGCTCTCTGGCCAACTTCACTTCCACTAACCTGCTGATCAAAGCCAGCAATGCAGCCGGACAAAGTGAAGAAAGACCCATCACAATTGGTAGGAAGTGATGTGTGTGCATGGAGAGGACGGTGTATAGAGATTTGATAGATGCATACATTCAATGTGTTAATTGAAACTGGAGTATTGTATGTTTGTTTTTTTTAAACAGTCTAATTTAGCTAAACTTTTTCTCTTTAGTGGTAACACAAGATCGCAGGAGGAGAGATGTCAGTGAACAAATGCCAAAGAATGGTGAGCATATATGTGTAAGAACAGATGTTGCAAAAATTACAGTATTTTATTAAACCCTTCATAATTTTCTATATTTATGATTTTTAACCACTTGTGGCTGATTTTGTAAGTATTCATATGAATATTTTAGCTTTCATGAAATCACATTCATTTCTCATTTATTGGACAAACAAGTCTAAGTCAGCCAGGCCCTAAATCACAGTAGTGACTAATTTTTCCCCCCAACAGGAGGCCTCTCAGCTCCTGTGCTGCTGGATGTCACACAAGCAATGCCAACAGTTATTTTCGTTAAGTGGTCTCCAGTAGATAATGCTTCCCATTACATCCTGGTTATCAGGAAGCAAGGCAGCTCCAGTGAGCCTCGGGAGCTAACAGTGTATGGCGAGAGCATCAATCTCACTGACCTGAGCCCAGACTCGACCTACTGTTTCTCTGTCTCAGCCACTGGAGGACCAGAGTCAGATCCTGTGTGTGTGCAAACAGGCCAGGGGCTTCCCCAATAGGAAAACACTTCTGTAGACAAAAGCTAGAGGTCTGCACACGTCTCGCTTACAATGTTACCGTCAAAGTGACAGCGTTTTGACATTTTAAGAATGACAAATTTTGCTACAATAACTAGATCTGGAAAAACATGGGGATTAGCGTGATTAGCTGCGCAATTGTCCCAAGGATTTTTAAGTTCCTCTATTTTATGCCTGTGTACAAAACCTTAATTGAGTTACATCTTTTGTCTGCTGTTGGTTGAGGTTATATATTTTACATGTGGGGCTTTGATTTATTCACTTTTAACAAATCATATATTACTCATCTTAAAGGTAATATATCAGGGACTGTTTTAACATGTCCAGAGTACTTACTTTTCACAATTTCTGAATGTATATTTAATATGGAAATTATTTTCAGTCTACAGTCTAATAAAACTATCAGAAATATTGTTTGCATTCAGCCTTTGTGTCTCAACTGAATGATTGTAATGTCCATCCGTAATCTGTGCTTGCATGACATTTCCTTTCAAAACAATACGCGTTCTCTGTAAAAGTGTTTTATTAGAAAACAAAATGCAACAGAACATAAATCCAAACACAGCACAAGCAGGGCTCAGTGTGCATGGTAAAAATGACCCTTTGCAGACTGCCCTTTAGAGGATTAAAACATTCTCAGGCTGTCTACACACCATCATGGACAGAGTTGTTTGCTTTGTGCTGGCTTGATCTACGTCGCCGCTATGCTGAAATTCAACCGTTCATTTGTGACCCTTCAAAGCAAGTTTAATCAGAATACAGCTGACCAAAAAGGCTTAAATATGAAGACATTCCCAACATACACACTGCAATATTTAGCTAAATTTAAAATGTGTATTTGCTTTTCAACAGCCTGAAAAATAACAGTTATTATTTATAAATTACACGTCGATAGTGTTGAACTGAGCTTACTTTCAGCACTGGCTGCGTCCAACCCAGCTAAGAATGCAACCCAGTCCACATGTGTGTAGACAGCCTCTGAAGGATTATGTACAAACCCACATCTTCTGGGGCAAAAAAACAAACCATAGAAAATTAAAATGCCATGTTTGCTTTTCACTTTTCAAATTTCAAGTGAAGACTAACGATGGTCTAATGGGGAGTGAAAAAGGCAGAAAAACAAATGTAAAGCAACATTATATTGGCCAAAGACAACATCTCCAGATGTCCAATGTGCTGACGTTCCCTCTCTTTAGCACAAGTGACAAACCAGACAATTGGGTAGAAAAAAGGAAGAAAAACACAAAAGAAGTAATATTGCTGCAAGGCGACATTTACTCAGTGCTCTGACTCCTTCTGCGTTCACTATGTTTACTATGGTCATTACTGGACTCTCGCTGATGATGGCTCCTCTCTTTGCTACGACTACGTTTGTGAGGACGCTGCTCTCCGTCTCTCTCCCTGTCTCTGCTGTGGCTGAGCTCTCTTTTCCTGCTCTTCTCCTCTCCCCCACTTTTGTGCTTCTTCTCCCTGCTTCGACTCCGGCTCGACCTTTTGGCCTTCCTCTCTTCTCTGTGCCTCTCCCTGTCGTCTTTATGCCTCCTGTCATCACTCTCGCCCCTACTCTTTTTATCCCTGGACTTCTCCCTCTCAGCACCTCTGTCTTTATGGTGTTCCCTGTCCTTTCTCCTGCTCTTGTCATCCCCGCCGTCTCTTTCTTTGTCTCTGCGTTCACTCCTGCGGTCCCGGCTGCCACTGCGACTTCTTCTACGTTCTCGTCGGTCTTGGGTCCTGTCTGTGCTGCGGGAGCGTCGTCTCTCCCTGTCCCCTCGATCCCGGTCCCTGCCCTCCCTCTCCTTCCTCTGGCGGTCACGCTCCCTCTCCAGTTCTCGGTCAAAGCTGGGGCCGTGGCGGTCGCGCTCACGGTGGTGGCTCCTGCTCCTTGACCGTTTGGGTGACCTTCTGGGGCTCGGTGTCCGTCTGGGGGTCCTGGTGAGAAATGTACCATTTGCTTCAGAATATTGTATAATACAGAATAATTAGAATTCAGCAGTAACTATTCCCAATGACTGCAGGCCAGTTGCTTGACCGAAATAATTAAAAATAAAATCAAAACAAACACACACAACTCATTTGTGAGTCACGTGTCAATGAATAGTTTGAATCATTTAGTGTGTTACCTGGAGTGGCGGCGTTCCCCTTGCTTCCCCGACTCTGCAAACGCAGCTTCTTCCTCCTGTGGCTCCTTCTGAACAACCTTACGGGGCCTTGCCTTCATCTGCTGGTCAATAATCTTCTGCACAGGCACTGGGATACGGGGGAACAGAGTGGAGAACCACTCCAGTTTGGTCAAGAAGGAGCGCAACATCTCTCCGATGGTCATCACGCAGCCGCCTCCTGCCTTCACATCGAGCTCCTAGAATCAAATGGTGGGAAAGAGCCATAGAAAAACTCAATTAGCACACGCAGGTAAAGATGAATCCTTTTTGAATCTTGCATCAAATCAAAGAGTTATTTGTGATGACCAAGTACTGAACCTTCACCTCTGTTCATCTAGCTTAATCTTTCATATCAAATCAAATGTGCCTGGCTTTACTTTGGTAATTCTAAATAGAGAAATCAAAACTATAATATCACATGGTTTGCCTCATCTAAACTGCCTCGCAGTTCCTGGAGTCTGTATTTACAGTGTGAGCTTTAATAATCACGCGAATGTTATACATTTGTAAGATACACCTCCCTTTCCTTCACATCAGCTGTTTCAAACAGCATCTTCAAAAAACTGCATCTCCTGTTACAGAGCAGAAATGAAGGGAAGGGAAAGAGGTATCTGATTACATGGACATACATCCTCATTGAGCCAAACAAAAAGAAACCATGGCTTCCTTCTTCAGTCTCCCAAAAGCACAATGAACTCTTAAGGGGCTGTAAGAGTGTAAAGATTGCCCACAGTGTAAGCACAGATCGGAGCAGGTAACTAAGTGCACACCAGTTGAAGAGTTATCAACTTTACATGGTAGAGAACAGCCGCTTTGCACTCACACACGCAAACCAACAGTGCTGAGATACAATATCCAATTCACCTGCTGCACAATGGGCATCTAAAGAAAAAAACAGGGGAATTAACCAGTTGGGTAGGATTTCACGTGATCAATTCAAATATAATGCAACAGAACATCAAAGGAGGCCTGGTTGCACAGCCTGGGATCAAATTATATTTTAATTGAATATGGAAAGCAAAATAGATTTATGCAACAGTTGACATGTATGTATAATTTGTGTTTGTCTGTTTAAGTGTGTATCTATGAATACTCCCAATTGCTTCTTATTCCAAATTTAGTTTTGTGCAACAAGTCCTGATAAAAGCATGTCAAAAACAAAGGGCATGCCATATTACATTGACTTAAAGTTTTACTCAGCATTACATATGGTACTTACCCTGATAAAAATCAGCATCAGTGCAGTGAGCAAGTAACCTAGCTACTCAGGTTTAGAGGACAAGAACCGGGAACAATTAAGCCAAATGAAGGCAAAGGTGAAAAATCAGCTATGAGCATCACAAGGGGAGGAAATTGACATCTTTTAACATGTGTTGTGTCACTGTGTATTTAATGGAGAGAAAGAAACATCAAATTATTACCCGAGGTGACATACCTCCTCATCATCCAGGAAGCCGTCGTACCAGTCTATCAAATCTGCTGGTGGCTGAGTATATCTGAGGCAGAACAAAACAGACAGCACAATATGAGCATTTGTGTCAGAGAATCATGTTGCAATATTGCTCAGATTTCACTTATTTCACAGATTTCACTTATGCATTACAATTACATTTCCCCAATACATATAAATAAAAAACATGAGTTGAGCATATTAGTAATAACAATTTCCATTATCATCTATTATCTCACCTAATTACTACATTTGTACGCTTAACCAAAATGTGCCAAATATCTAGTAATGCACAGAATCTTTGCAAGTCTAAAAAAACCCAAAAACATTTACACATTAGAATTATGGTGGTCAGATTTTGCAACCCCACAAAAAAAAAATCATACCTTATGTACATGAAGCCGAGTGCTCTGATGTACGGAGAGTCTGTGTGAGTGATCAGACCCATCAGCTGTTTGCGCGTCAGCTTGAGAGTAAACAGTTTGTATAGAAGACAGAAAGCAGTAGACACAATACCACCAGTCCCAACTCCACGCACCTAACAAGGATGAAAACATATTCATAAAAGAAAGTCATTGCACATTATTCACTAAGCAAGCATTCCAGTGCTATTGAGTCATGTAAATCTGTCCCATTTGTAAATCATATTGAGTGATCTCAACAGAATGCTTTGCAATATCATCCAGGCTGTTAAGGGTAATAGAAGGGGTTTTTTTGGGGGGGGGGGCGGAGATGGGGAATATAAAAAGCACGTACTTCTCACTTACCCCTCCGCACATTCCAGTCTGGCCTGCAGTCTTTCTGCTTCCTTTTTCCCAGGGTTCAGCGTGAGTCACCTATATGCACACAGACATTTTTTTTGTTTTGTTAATTAACACACACACCTTACTTGAGCTTCCATTATACATACCACACATGAGAGAGAGATCCTGCTCGTCTCCACGAAGACTTACATTAGAGGCTTCGTGAGAACTTCTCCAAATTAACAAATAACACAGCTTAACTAGTACCCATACCACTAATCCTTCGTCTAACCTTTTGACTTAATGTTAACCTTTTAAAATACCAAAATAATGGTATTCCAACAAACTAATTCTAGTCACCCAGGCGTAAGGGAACAATTCTATTTATAAGTGTATCAAACGACCACCACCGTATTTGATTTAGCTTAGTCGCTAACGCTAGGTAGCTGTTAAAGGTTAACGTTATTAATAAGCTCAGTTCAATTAAATTAAATTAAATAAGCGGACATTGTACCAAGTCCTAAAGATAAGTTAGTTAAAACTAGCACTGTCTGATTGGTACATTACTATCACAGTAACGCTAGCTTCACTGAACAGTGGTTATCTAACTAGCATGCGGTTTAGCATTTGCTAACGTTAACCTTACCTTGAAGTAGATTTCGTCCACAACTTCATGGTAGGTTTTTAGTTCATAAAGCTGAACTTTGAAATACGGCGAAGACAACACATTTGTAAGAATCATTGGGTTGAGGTTCATAGTCTTTTCGTTACCCCACAGGGGCAATACATTTCCATGTTTTCCTGGAGCAGGCTTGCTAACGGCCTGTGTTGGTAGCTGGTTTCCGACATTAGCCATGTTAGCTGAATCCCACGCCGCTAAGCTTAGTTAACAGTTAGCGTATTTGCGATTACAGATCCATCAATACTAGGTATTGAATTATCCGTCGTAAACAATTTCGTCCTTTTAGTTGTTGCTGACTTGTGGTTTAACTGATGATAACAACTTCCCGCCGTCGTTGTAGCTAAAGTGCTGTTGCGAGGTGGAACCGGAACTGTATCGTTGGTGGTGCAGTGTGAACGGACCGCCGCTGTAACCGTAGCTACGACTTCCACACGGCAACGGTTTCATTTAGAAAATAAAAGCATGCACTCGCACACAAAACTGTTTAAATTGTATACACCGACGACACAAAACAAATGTGTATATATATGACATATTAATGTTTAATTATCATATATTTATATCACGGTGTATTTCAAAACATTTGAACCACCTTTTCACATCAATGTACTCAGTAGACATTTGCTTTGAAATGTTTATTTTTCCTAAACCAGGAGTTTAAATTTCACTTTCTAATTTCAAATGGCCATTTCACAATATCCAATTGTAATTTCAATTATCAGTTTCTTCTGTCAATTTCCATTTTCCTTTTTAACATTTAATTACAGCCTGTTATCAAGGGTGGTAAAATATAAATAATAGTTTTCCCATAAATTGTGAGTCAAATTTTTCTCCACACTCCTTTTGCAAAAAGACTAGTGAAATGCAGCACAGAAGTGGTTGGGAGTTATACAGAGTGCATGTTATGTTTTTTGTTTTTATATGTACTTTATATTTGTCTTTAAATACACCATCAACATTCTTCCACCTTAAATACAACAGAGATATCTTAAAAACATCATGGGCTTTACACAGTTGACTTTCAAAACCATGTAGTTTACATATTACTGATGTGACTTAGTGGCAGCAAATATACATTATACTCAGTTTGGCACATTTACAAAACCGGTGGTAAAAATTAACAGACGTATTAACAGACATATACTATATGCACATGCATAAAATAGATACATACATCATACAAAAGGAACAAAAGATAAAAACTGAATGGTATTTTAAATGCAGTTGTCCTCCCTCACAACCAGGTGAACAGAGGTGTTTGTGGGCTTGAGCTACTGACACACAATGGTGCTGTAACACTAAATTCCACAGTGTCAGTTTTCTATCCAACTACTGAAGGAATGTCTGTCTGCCAGTGTTAAGTTAAAAGTCGAATGGGTGAGCGGTTCTTGCTGCAAGCAACCATACCGCGGTTCTCAACAACGCTGCAAACAGCACTTCCTGGGTACCAAGCAACCAGCCTGTTCTGAGCTCGTTACTTTGAATAGATGGGACTCCAAGGAAAGGACCCTGCTCCTCTCCAGCCACTTACGGTACATGTAAAATGGTGGAACCATGCCAAAGAAAATACATGTTGGATACTTTAACATAGGTTTTTAAATAACAGGGACACCTCTTAACAGCTCATATAACACCAAGATGATTGAACAACACGGTACTAAATCCTAGTCTTACAATTGTCATAGTTTTCATTCAGTACACCAGTTAATCAGTCACCATGATGTCCCAATAATGTGGCCTTCACCTCCAGTTCTTGAACACTAGGGGGCTCTCCAGGTCAACAGACACTGAGGTCAGATGCAGAGGGATTGCATAAGAGAAATTAAATCTCCCGGAGTGAGGAGGAGCAAATTCTGATTGCACCTCCACTACTCAGTCCTGTGTCCCCTGCATCAGTGTAATACAGCACCCTTCATAACAGAGACAGGCATCCCAAAGCTTAGCGCTTGTTGACCACCTGCTCAAAAGCTCCAGCAGTGACCCTGAAAGAGAATGCCACAATGTGTTACATGACAGGAAACGATGGGGGGCTGTGCAGAACTAACAACTGTATTGTGAAATTGAAAGTATCCTAACATGAAATTGTACATGATAGAAACAAACAATGCATTAACAATCCCAGTTTAGCATTTGGAATTCATTTCTATTTGTATTAAATGCTGCTGCATGGCACCCACAATCCACTGTTACAAAATCAGACCTTCACCTTCAAGAGCAGAGCTGACCAGCGAGAGCTGTCTGCCCTCCACATGCTGCTTACTTCTACACACACAGGCGCAGTTCTCTGCCTCTCCCTGTGTTTAGTTTCTCACTCACAGTTGCCTATACAACTTTTGATTGTTGAATTTGTGTGCGAGGACTTATATTGTGCGAGTGGAAGTTAATGTCTGCACATGTGAAATACTATAATTTGCTCGTGAGCATGTTTTGCAACTTCTGGAAGAAATCTAACACCGAATCAGTATGGCGTTGAGGGTGGAAGAAACATCCAGTATAACGCATTTGAAACTGAACATTATCATCTTCATAAATACAGAATATGAGCAGGTACGATGTATTGGATTGCGTTACATGGTATAGGTGTTCCTTAATAAAGTGGGAGGGAGTGTGAATTAACAGAAAAATTACTAAGTAGCTGATTTTACTGGTGGACCTTATGTAAGAAATACTGGGAGAAATTAAGGACTAAGAAACAAGAAATAATAAAAGGAAATGCTTTGATGAAATTTTTCTACACGTTGCGCTGGGTGTTGCTATGCCTGTTATCATGATGATTCCATTCTAGAATCCCATTATGATACATGAGGGCTCTCGGTCTCCTTTCACTGAACAAACCTGTTGAGTCTTGAGATTAACCGTCAACCAGCACACTGAGAAAAAAAGATGAGTAACCAGGGCAAATCTAGTCTGCACAAGATCACCTCAATGTTTAATGATCTCCATCTGGATGGAGACTTCTTCGATGCAGTCATCAAAGTCGAGGATATGGAATTTCAAATCCACAAGGTCATCCTCTGTAAATGCAGCCCATACTTCCGGTGAGTTGATATAAGGAAGGAAGGAAGCTGATAAATATATATCCTTCAAATGAGCAGAAAAACAATAATTATAGCAAAGGAATGATCAGTTAATGATATAAGTCTGACAAACACACCAATCACAATAAGTAATAAGTTACATTAATGCATGGGGCATTTGTGGTAAAACAAGTTTGACACGGAAGAGAAAAAGACCAGATGGACAACTGAAAGAATATACAGAACATATTTTAAAGGTTAATTCAAAAGCCAACCACCTGTATTCTTTTTTTGTGAATGCCACAGTCTTGGCACGTCTACACGTAGTCAGATATCAGTTCAAATTAAGTTTTTTGCTGGCATTCAGTTGTGTACAACTAATAATTATGAAAAACATCCATGATTCAAATATGATGGGAAATTTGGGGGTGTTGTACATTGATTGCAGATGGCCACGTGTGGTATGACACGTTTTTTATTTTTTAAACATTATTCAAGTAAAGTTTAGTTTGCACTACACTGGTCTCTCAGTTGCATACTGCAGTACTTTTAAGTATGAAGTGTGTTCAGAAAAGTGACAAAATTAAATTTGCTAAAAAAATTAATGCTCACACACACATGTCCAACAATTCAGCACACAAAGGAAATGGCTGTTCAGAGCTGCAAAAACCTGACATAAATTGTGGATGATGGTGAAACAGTTCCAGACAGATCACAAAATAAAAATTAAAAAATCATATCAAAATATTTGTGATGTTTAATTCTGAATGATGCCAGGCGACGAACGTGTTGTATCATTTGTTTTTAATACAAAATGGTAAAGTTCATCCATAGTCATTATCTTCAAAACAAGCAATGTTATACTTTTTCTAAAAACAGAGAAAAATTAGAAAATCCATTATTTTTATTCCAGACATCAATTGATTTTATCACTTTTAAAACCCTAAATGTACCCAGACTATATCAGTGCATTGCCTTCATTAGTACTGTGTTTCAAAGCTATGTGTACACTAGGAAACACCCTTAATATCAGTCATATTTCACTCTCACTATTTTTACTGTTGTCAGTGTGAAGATAAGAAAATGTTGAATACAATTTGTTTTCGTCCCGGCCCACAGAGTTCTCTTCAGACGCTGTTCAGCCCCAGACAAAAGGGTCTTTGACATACCCGGCCTGTCTCCTGACATGATGCAGCTCATCATTGAGTTCGCATACACCGGCATTGTTTCTGTGACGGAGGACAACGCACAGGAGCTGCTGCTGGCAGCCGATCAGTTCAACATAATGGACATTGTAGAAACTTGCTGCGTCTTCCTGGAGGAGCAGCTCTGCCCAGAGATCTGCATCGGCATCTGGCAGTTCACCAACATCTGCTTCTCCGAAGGGCTACAGCACAAGGCCTATAGCTTTATTATTAATCACTTTGAGGATGTTGTGTCTTGTGAAGAGTTCCTGCAGCTCTCTGTGCATGAACTCACTAACATCCTTGATAGAGACGACCTCAATGTGAGAAAGGAGAGTACTGTGTTTGAGGCCATCCTTCACTGGATCACACACAAACATGAAGAACGAAAAGGACACATCACTGCACTCTTGTCTAAGGCACAGTAACTTTCTGGCATTACATTTAGTTTAGATTTACATCTTCTGCATTTAGCTGATGGTATTATCCTGACTGCAATAATAATCACTACTGTAAGGCCACCGTTGCCAAAGTCCCATCAGGTTCAAGACCAAGTCCAGGAGGTTTAAAGACGCTTTCACAACTGTAGTTGTATTAATTACAAAGAAACTCAAGAGTTGTAAATGCTGCCAATTCAGTACTTTGAGTCAATCTCACGTACATCGTCCTGGTACCATAAATACTAGCACACCAAATACGTAGCTGAGATAATCCCCAACAAATGCACAAATTTGCTCCTATTTTAATAATGTTTGTTACAAACTACTTTTTAAAAAATAAAGGTATGTATGCATGGTCTTAATGTATACAGTATACACATGTCGTTAGTGGGAACAAATTGGCTCGGAGCCACATTCAGGCTGGGAAAGAAATATTAAAATAACAGAAAACTTCACCAGTCTTCTCCTTTAATGATGGAATTTGAGTTCTGAATATTTTAGAGTTTGGTAGGCAGGATGAATAAATTAAACCAATATCTCTGTTAAAATAATTATAAAATGGCAACAGTCTGGAAACCACAAGTATCAACTACTACAGCCCGTTACGTCAAATTCAAAGATTCTGTCCTGTTTTCTCTGTGTAGGTCCGGCTGGCCTTCATGAGTACAGAGTACATCAGGATCAATGTGATGTCCAATGAGCTGGTGGAGTGTCTGCCCATGCTCAAAGATGTCATTCAAACCACATGTAATATGGTTACAAAGAGACCCTCTGCATCTTTTCTGTCTAACACTATTTCCCGTCCTCGCCTGCCTAATGCCATCCTGTTTGCCGTTGGAGGCTGCTCCATGATAACTAACAGAGCTCTGTCTTACGGCATTGTGGCCTACGATGTCCGCGCTGACTGCTGGATTAATGTAACAAACAGTCTGGAGCGTCACTTTGTCTTTCATGGCACTGCCTTTCTCAATGGGTATGTCTACTGTGTTGGTGGGTTTGATGGGGTGGAGTATTCCAATTCCAACAGCGTGGTTAGGCTTGACCTGAGCACACACACTTGGCACGAGGCGGCACCCATGTACTGCCGCCGCTCCTACGTGAGTGTTACTGTGCTGGATGGATGCATCTATGCCATGGGAGGTTTTAGTGGGCACTCATGGCTCAGCAGTGCAGAGCGCTACAGGCCCGCGACCAACCAGTGGAGTCTTATTGCATCCATGCATGAGAAGAGGAGCGACGCCAGCTGCACAACACTTCACAACAAGGTGAGTGAAGTGAAAAAGCATCTGCGAATACATCAGAGTGACAAAGAGTAGCATGATAGTCACTGGAACATTGTTAATTTGATTTTCTACTTGTTTCAAACAAGACTTAAGAGTCCTATATGGCTCCAAAACAAACTATTAGATAAAAGTGAAGGTCCACAATGAATTTTTGACCTTTTGCAGTTGTGTCAGAGAGTAGTATCAGACTAAAGGTCTGTAGCAACATACTGTATATCTGAAGAAGTATGATCTTCTGTGCATGACAAGACGTGTGCGTTGCAGTATTACATACTGTAGTTGTAGTTTGTTTGAGGATGGTGTCAGCAGAAAGGTCTACATTTATTATTTGTATGGCATTGGTTGTAATTTCTCTGTTCGTAACGCGTATACAAAGAAGACAAACCTAACTAGTTGATTTAATTTACTCAAATTTTAAACACTTTAAATATAGCTTGAACATTAAAAAATATTGTTCTCAACCCCCCAACTAAATTTTTTTACTCCAATCTCTTGTTACCTATCAGCTGACACTTACCAACTTATTGACGATAAGGTAACAGGGTCCAGATAATATCAGCTGTCCAATTTCACTAGATGTTGGGTCTCAGCTGTAATTAATTTATTATCTTACAATGGTGTGGAAATATTTATTTCTGTTAATGAAGAAAACAAAGTCACCAGTTGAAGCCAAGAAAAGTGCTAAATTACTTGATGCCCATCCTGTTCTCCCCAGGTATACATTTGTGGTGGTTCCAATGGACACGAGTGCCTGCAAACATGTGAATGTTACAGTCCAGAAACCAACCAGTGGACAATGATCACCCCTATGGACATGAGGCGCAGTGGACTTGGCGTCATTGCATTTGCAGACCATGTCTATGCAGTAAGTACATGAAACACGTTGGCACTCGCATAACACGCAAACTGTGTGTAGTGTGAAGAGATTTGGTCATTAGTTTTTTTTAAACGGGTTAGCCTGACAGAGTGGTACGGTAACATTGACAATCAGATTTATATCTTGACCACAGCAACAGAAAACAATAAACTATGAATTAGTTTAAAGGCCAGGTTATGCGCAAACAGAACTAGTTCGTAAGACACATTGTCCCACTTTTCTTCTCATAGGTTGGTGGCTGTGATGGCGCACGTCTGTGCAGCGCTGAGGCCTACAACCCCCAGACCAACACCTGGCACACAGTATCCTCCATGATGAATCCCCGCAGCAACTTCGGCATCGAAGTCATCGATGATCGGCTCTTTGCTTGCGGGGGCTTCAACGACTCCACCACCTTATGTAACATGGAGTTCTACGATGCAACAACTGATAAGTGGTCTGAGGCCTGTGACATGGAGATTGCCCGGAGGGCCCTGAGCTGCTGTGTGGTGTCCAAGCTCCCCAATATGGCCATGTACGCTGGCCCTCGTGACACCCTGCCATTTTTAAATTTGGAGGATGAGTCTGTGAAGTCAGGAGGCTCCATATAACAGCCCTGTACCACCTGACAACTTATATAATTAAATAAATGTCTTTCTGAATCAAACTGCTGTTACTCCAGAAATGTCTTGTGTGAGAACTGGTAAGTTTTATTCTATGTGACAAGACACATGGTTTGATTCAGAGTTCACCAATGCAACACAAATATCCCGCAGTCTTCCTGTGTTCAATTGTCCCACATAAAATCAAGAATACATAGAATAGAATCAATTCTGCCAGTAGGCTTCTTGTTTTTAGGTTTTTTTAAAACTATAAAAACTATAATTTCTCTAGTGTAATTGAAAACAAAATGTGTGTTATGTCTAATATCAGTTGTCATATAATTCTAATATTCTTTTGTAGCACATGGTGTTCAGCTTTCACAGTATTGTTACCCCTTGGAAGGAGCAGTGACCACCTAGATAAGTACTAATGGGCCTAATTTGAACCCCTCCCAGACAATCCTGGCTCAAACCGTGAGACATATGGCATCACGTACTGAGACAGAGAGAACAATCAGGGTGGAGGAGTAAAAGGAGGGAAGGAAAAAAGAGAATAAACAAAGAGAAATAAAAGGGGGAGGGAGGGAGGACAAGTTGGTGTTGTTACGTGACTTTCTGGCTGATGTCAAGGACTGGATGTTTCACAATCTCCAACTAAATTTGGACAAAACTGGGATTATTCAGGAGGAAGACTTGAATGACTTCAGTCTGTCCTTGTCTGTTTGAGGTATGCACCCTTCCCCCTTCCTCTCTTAATTTCTCTCTTCCTCTCTTTCCCTCCTCTCTACTCTTTTTGCCTTTCTCTTCATCTCACAGACAAAGCATTCGGCAGAGTCACCTTGAGACAAAGTGCTATGAGTTGTCAGTTTGTTTGGGTAAATCCACACAGGAATATATAGTACAAATGTTTACATACTGGACATGTCTATATGCAGTATTTGTTTTTATATCAGGGGATGGCAATAATCCTCTTCATTCACTAAAAGCATGACTGGACTCTTCATTTTGCTCAGATTTCTGGCCTTTTTAGTGTGAATGCTGAGTAATTAAACTTAAAGAGAGACTAAGTGAAAGAAGAGAGTAATTTATGTATTTGTTCCTGTGAGCTTCTTGTGTGCTTAAAAACAGAGGCTCGTCTACTGTAAAGTCCTGCTTTGTTCACAATATAGTTTCGTTTTTGTGAGTTAAAGCAATGTTTTTCTGGCATTTGCTCTTTCACACACAGTTGTAGAAAAGTTTTTTTTTTTCAATCGTTTCAATTTGCAATATTTGTGTCAAAGCTTATTAAAGAACATACTGGACTGAAAGAAATCAAAGGTGATTATGTTATGTGATGATCATCTCTCAAGTGTGGACTGTTGCCGGTAAAGCTGCAATGCTCAAATGCTGGCAATTATGAGAAGCATTATTTTGATAGCTGAATAATCATTTCAGTCAGTTCTCAAGCAAAAATGTCAAACATTTGCTACTTCCAGCTCCTTAAATGTGAGGATTTGCTGCTTTTATTTGTCATTTATTATGGTCTCCTGCTCCTCAGAGTCATCCACAGAAGAGGAAAAGAAGAAGAAAGCCAGCTCTGTCCTGGGCTGCCCCCGCCATCCAGTGGAGGTGGTGATGGAGAGGAGAATGATGGCTAAGCTATCATCTCCATCAGAAGCTCCTTCAGTGACAGGCTGCTTCACTCGCAGTGTGTGAGGGGGAGATACCGCAGCTCCTTTCTTCCTGCTGCAGTCAGACTTTACAATCTGCACTGCTCCCAGTAGCCCAGACATACAGAACTGAGAACTGATAACTCACACAATGTGCAATACCAATATTCATATGTGCAATAATGTAAATTCAGTACTTTACTGTATTCTGAGTGACGGAGCAAAGGGTGTTGTCTTGGGGTGCGATTAGAAGTCCCTCTCCATCAAACAAATAACTCAAACTTTCAAGGCAACCGACCTATCAATCCTCACCGACAAGCCCAAAGTGTTCCTGATCCAGGCCTGCCAGGGAGGGCAGAGCCACCGTGGAGTGTTACCCAATGATCTGTAGGCAGATGATTTTCATCCACTGAGAAGGCTGATGTTCTGGTAGCCATTGCCACTGTTGAAGACCATCGAGCATTTAGAGACCCAATAAATGAGAGCTGGTTCATACAATATGCGTTGCGGAGTTGTGCTATGATAATGAAATTCCTCAAACAACTTATTGTTGTATAGGAAGTCACACAACTGATTGGCGACTGCTTTCTCAAGGACCTTAAGAGAGAAAAGGACCTTTAGAAATAGGTCTATAGTTTGATAAAACCCCTGGATCAAGAGTGGGCTTTTTAAGAAGAGGTTTAATTACAGCTAATTTAAAGGATTGTGGCACATAGCCTTTTAATTAGGACAGACAGCTAGCAGAAACTACCTTTGTTCAGCTCACACTGGATGGGGGTTGGCTAACTGCAGCTGACTGACTTTCCATAGTGCAGAGGGATAACTAAACATCTGACACACAGGAGAGAGCAGGAGAGGGAGAGGGAACGAGAATGCAGTTTAGTAGTATTGTCCTGTTCTCTTGACACTCTTACAGCCTCTGCATTTGTGATCCTTCTTTCTACTCTTACTTTCTGAATATCGTTCTCACGTCTCATCACCTCACACCCACCATATGCCACATTATGAGCTCCACTACAATTACAGCATTTCGGTTGCACCCCCTCTCCACACTTTCCATACTCGTGGTCACCCCTACATCTTGCACATCTCCTCTGCCCTTTACAGTTCCTGGCTGTATGTCCAAATCATTGAGTTATAGCTCCTCAGTGGCTTTTGTACATAAACTCTCACAGGTAACTCATATATAACCCAGGAAGACCTTATCTGGCACTTTCTCTCCTTCAAAATCAATCAATACTGTTTCACTATCCTTTTTCACCCCCACTTTAGTAGTTTTCAGTCATTATCTTTCCCCCTTTTGAGATTCCTTTTTAGTTCCTCCATACCTACACCTGTTGGCACCCCCGTGATCACTCCCTTTACATCCACCACCATTTCGAGCTCCTACCCTCCCTGTGCTTACCACCTTATGTTTTACTATCTCTTTTAGTTTCAGTGCTTTCTCAAGTAGTTTATCATTAGCACATCTCACCAATAGGTTACCATCACTAAGTACCTTCGCATACAGTATATCCCCTATGTTACTTGCCAGAGTTGTGGTTAGTGCAAATGGGCTCATTATCTTAATGTTTCCTTGATCTTTTTCATTAAACCTTATTATGACAATATACTTTTTAGCTATTTTTAATTCATTATGGAAGAGGATTAGGGCCAAGTGTGAAATTTCTTTTGGAGTTCTGACTCTTTTTTAAACCAGAATTCTGCATTTTTTTGAATTCTGATATTAAAGTCAGAATTCTGAGGATAAAGTCAAGTCAAAAAATTCTCTTCCATAAAATAGAGTGTCTTTACTTAATGAATAGTAAAAGCAGGGAAAAAGCACTACGGACGAACTTGAAGACCTCGAGAGGTTATTGAAGAAGGTTAACAAAATAAGTGAGTAATGTTGTTGTGAGTCTTACTAAGGAGGCTTAATATGAGGCTACGTGTTTAAAATAATAGTAGTGTGGAGTTCAAATAGTGAGGTAATTTATTCTGTGAAGAAACAGTTGTTAACTGTGGCCTTTATTTAAGGACGAAGGCAGCAAATGTACAATGTGCATTTCTCTCTGAATATCTGAGTAAAATGGGTGATTCCAGACATTGTTCAGAAGAACAGCGTACTTTGATTCAAAAGCTGATTGGAGAGTGGAAAACATATAAAGAAGTGCAGAAACTGATAGGCTGCCCAGCTAAAATGATCTCAAATACTTTAAAGTGGCAACCAAATCCAGAAAGACGTGGAAGAAAATGGAAAACTAGCATTAGAATGTATCGAAGAACAGCCATAATGGCAAAGACTCAGCCAATGATCAACCCCCAGGGAGTTCAAAGAAGGTCTAAAATGACCTGTGAGTGCTGTAACAATTAGAAGACGCCTATGTGAAGTCAAGCTATCAGCAAGAAGCCCCCGCAAAGTCCCATTGTTGCAAAAACATGTGCTGAAGAGGTTACAATTTGCCAATGAACACATTGACTGGCCTAAAGTGAAATGGCGAAACATTTTGTGGGCTGATGAAAGTAAGATTGTTCTTTTTGGGTCTAGCAGGTTTTGACAGTTTGTCAGACAACCCCCAAACACTGAATTCAAGTCACACTGTGAAGACAGTGAAGCATGGTGGTGCAATCATCATGATATGGGGATGTTTCTGGACCAGGGATCATGGATCAGTTTGAATACATCAAAATACTGCCATGTTGCCTTATGTTGAAGAGGAAATGCCCCTTGAAATGGGTGTTTAAACAAGACAACCACCCCAAACACATCAGCAAGCGAGCAGCATCTTGGTTCCAGACCAACAAGATTAATGTTATGGAATGGGCAGCCCAATCCCCGGACTTTAACCCAATAGGAAACTTGTGGGGTGACATCAAAAATGCTGTTTCTGAGGCAAAACCAAGAAATGCAGAGGAACTGTGGAATGTAGTCAATTGTCCTGGGCTGGAATACCTGTTCACAGGTGCCAGAACTTGGCCGACTTGATGCAACACAGATGTGAAGCAGTTCTCAAAAACGGGGGTTAAATATTAGTTCAGTGATACACAGGAAAGCTAAATCGTCAAGCATTTTTCAGTTTATACAGTAAATGAGATTGTAAAGAAAAATATAGACACTGCTATTTTTTTTAACAGCCTAATTCCTTTTTCTTCACTTTCTGTAAAAAATACCAAAATTGATACAATTTTTTGTGCAGTATTCCTAATCAATTTGCGTGTATGGAAATAAAAGCGATTATAAGGATTTTGAGCTTTATTCATTTTTTTAAACACACTACTATTAATTTGAACACAACTGTATGTTAACTTTTAATGGATAACGATAGGGACAGTATTAACTTTATTATCCAGTCGGATAAGTCGCGTATGTTTTCACCATACAGCTAATATAGAAACAGTTACCAGCACACACAAATTATTGCTGTGGTGCAAGACTGTTCATTGTTTTTATAATGTCAAGTTAGACATTACCACTTACCAGTTAACGCTAGCTAACATATCTTTGCCATCAACCTTCTAACCATAACGTTACAGTTGGGAAATTGTTTATTTTGTTGTATATGATAATTTCTATATTGGTACATATGTAAATGTTTGTGTGGACCTTTAACCAGGTTTAACCAAGTATGTAAAATGTACATTTTACAACATATGTTATTATTATATAAATTTTTATTATATAAATATCTAACAATATATAGCAATGGAGAAAGCTGCCTTGGATGAACCCCGCAGGACAAGCATTTACAAGGCTACAATCAACACAAGACTACCACTCCGGCCTTTTTTGGTAAAGACATGCACACAGATTCACCCAAGTACAGTTGCACTTCTTCTCTCCCTCTCTGTCTGTCTTACTGTTTTACTCACTGTCTGTGCTGTCTGTCTTAGTGATGTGTCGATCAATGTAGTATAGTTTTTCTCCATTGACTGTCTCCATTGACTGCATAGACATGGTCTGCAAATGCAATGACGCCAAGTCCACTGCGCCTCATGTCCATAGGGGTGATCATTGTCCACTGGTTGTGTAGCTGTCATGTGTAAAATGAAGGAATGACTTGAAGACTCAGCCTACTGGATCTTTTGTTCATTGTACCGGGGATGACAGGTCTTCACGTTAGCAACTGCCTGCTAGCCAAGCTGTTCAAATGAGAAAAACATGTCATTGTCATGTGAAAACTGCTATTAGCGGGACAAATTACCTTATTTTATCAGTTCAGTTTATTTATCGTTAGCTAGCTTCTTGGTTTGAAAATGCTATCGTCGTTTGACATGAACTAATGTTAGCATATGCAAGGAAACTTCCTCAGTGATATACTACTAGCAAATAGTAGCTAGCTAAGTAGCAGGCCTGATAATGTTAGCTGACTTGATGCCAGCTAAGTTGTAGTCAGTCAGCAGGTATCATTACGCTATGGTAACGGCAAGCTCTTTTGGCTGTTGGTATTTCATTACACCACGCATTTGACGTATGCTGTCATAGATGACAAGTA